>JAMRYA010000043.1:0-248375 GCA_024447215.1 Panagrolaimus sp. LJ2400 | reverse complement strand
TCACATTATTCCAATCATTGGAAACCCCTCATTTATTTAAAGAGGTTCTTGGTGTGCCAGCAAAGTTTGGCAGCTATTCAAACGATAACTGGAAACATCCCTATAATGTAAATTTTAGTTTTTCTGGTAGGAAATAAACTATTATCTATCATTTAAAACTAAATCACATTATTCCTATCATTGGAAACCCTCATTTATTTAAAGAGGTTCTTGGTGTGCCAGCAAAGTTTGGCAGCTATTCAAACGATAACTGGACCACCCACCTATAATGTAAATTTTAGTTTTTCTGGTAGAAATAACTATTATCTATCATTTAAAACTAAATTCACATTATTCCAATCATTGGAAACCCTCATTTATTTAAAGAGGTTCTTGGTGTGCCAGCAAAGTTTGGCAGCTATTCAAACGATAACTGGACACACCTATAATGTAAATTTTAGTTTTCTGGTAGAAATAACTATTATCTATCATTTAAAACTAAATTCACATTATTCCTATCATTGGAAACCCTCATTTATTTAAAGAGGTTCTGGTGTGCCAGCAAAGTTTGGCAGCTATTCAAACGATAACTGGACACACCTATAATGTAAATTTTAGTTTTTCTGGTAGAAATAACTATTATCTATCATTTAAAACTAAATTCACATTATTCCAATCATTGGAAACCCTCATTTATTTAAAGAGGTTCTTGGTGTGCCAGCAAAGTTTGGCAGCTATTCAAACGATAACTGGACACACCTATAATGTAAATTTTAGTTTTTCTGGTAGAAATAACTATTATCTATCATTTAAAACTAAATTCACATTATTCCCAATCATTGGAAACCCTCATTTATTTAAAGAGGTTCTTGGTGTGCCAGCAAAGTTTGGCAGCTATTCAAACGATAACTGGACACACCTATAATGTAAATTTTAGTTTTTCTGGTAGAAATAACTATTATCTATCATTTAAAACTAAATTCACATTATTCCAATCATTGGAAACCCTCATTTATTTAAAGAGGTTCTTGGTGTGCCAGCAAAGTTTGGCAGCTATTCAAACGATAACTGGACACACCTATAATGTAAATTTTAGTTTTTCTGGTAGAAATAACTATTATCTATCATTTAAAACTAAATTCACATTATTCCAATCATTGGAAACCCTCATTTATTTAAAGAGGTTCTTGGTGTGCCAGCAAAGTTTGGCAGCTATTCAAACGATAACTGGACACACCTATAATGTAAATTTTAGTTTTTCTGGTAGAAATAACTATTATCTATCATTTAAAACTAAATTCACATTATTCCAATCATTGGAAACCCTCATTTATTTAAAGAGGTTCTTGGTGTGCCAGCAAAGTTTGGCAGCTATTCAAACGATAACTGGACACACCTATAATGTAAATTTTAGTTTTTCTGGTAGAAATAACTATTATCTATCATTTAAAACTAAATTCACATTATTCCAATCATTGGAAACCCTCATTTATTTAAAGAGGTTCTTGGTGTGCCAGCAAAGTTTGGCAGCTATTCAAACGATAACTGGACACACCTATAATGTAAATTTTAGTTTTTCTGGTAGAAATAACTATTATCTATCATTTAAAACTAAATTCACATTATTCCAATCATTGGAAACCCTCATTTATTTAAAGAGGTCTTGGTGTGCCAGCAAAGTTTGGCAGCTATTCAAACGATAACTGGACACACCTATAATGTAAATTTTAGTTTTTCTGGTAGAAATAACTATTATCTATCATTTAAAACTAAATTCACATTATTCCTATCATTGGAAACCCTCATTTATTTAAAGAGGTTCTTGGTGTGCCAGCAAAGTTTGGCAGCTATTTCAAACGATAACTGGACACACCTATAATGTAAATTTTAGTTTTTCTGGTAGAAATAACTATTATCTATCATTTAAAACTAAATTCACATTATTCCAATCATTGGAAACCCTCATTTATTTAAAGAGGTTCTTGGTGTGCCAGCAAAGTTTGGCAGCTATTCAAACGATAACTGGACACACCTATAATGTAAATTTTAGTTTTTCTGGTAGAAATAACTATTATCTATCATTTAAAACTAAATTCACATTATTCCTATCATTGGAAACCCTCATTTATTTAAAGAGGTTCTTGGTGTGCCAGCAAAGTTTGGCAGCTATTCAAACGATAACTGGACACACCTATAATGTAAATTTTAGTTTTTCTGGGTAGAAATAACTATTATCTATCATTTAAAACTAAATTCACATTATTCCTATCATTGGAAACCCTCATTATTTAAAGAGGTTCTTGGTGTGCCAGCAAAGTTTGGCAGCTATTCAAACGATAACTGGACACACCTATAATGTAAATTTTAGTTTTTCTGGTAGAAATAACTATTATCTATCATTTAAAACTAAATTCACATTATTCCTATCATTGGAAACCCTCATTTATTTAAAGAGGTTCTTGGTGTGCCAGCAAAGTTTGGCAGCTATTCAAACGATAACTGGACACACCTATAATGTAAATTTTAGTTTTTCTGGTAGAAATAACTATTATCTATCATTTAAAACTAAATTCACATTATTCCTATCATTGGAAACCCTCATTTATTTAAAGAGGTTCTTGGTGTGCCAGCAAAGTTTGGCAGCTATTCAAACGATAACTGGACACACCTATAATGTAAATTTTAGTTTTTCTGGTAGAAATAACTATTATCTATCATTTAAAACTAAATTCACATTATTCCTATCATTGGAAACCCTCATTTATTTAAAGAGGTTCTTGGTGTGCCAGCAAAGTTTGGCAGCTATTCAAACGATAACTGGACACACCTATAATGTAAATTTTAGTTTTTCTGGTAGAAATAACTATTATCTATCATTTAAAACTAAATTCACATTATTCCTATCATTGGAAACCCTCATTTATTTAAAGAGGTTCTTGGTGTGCCAGCAAAGTTTGGCAGCTATTCAAACGATAACTGGACACACCTATAATGTAAATTTTAGTTTTTCTGGTAGAAATAACTATTATCTATCATTTAAAACTAAATTCACATTATTCCTATCATTGGAAACCCTCATTTATTTAAAGAGGTTCTTGGTGTGCCAGCAAAGTTTGGGCAGCTATTCAAAACGATAACTGGACACACCTATAATGTAAATTTTAGTTTTTCTGGTAGAAATAACTATTATCTATCATTTAAAACTAAATTCACATTATTCCTATCATTGGAAACCCTCATTTATTTAAAGAGGTTCTTGTGTGCCAGCAAAGTTTGGCAGCTATTCAAACGATAACTGGACACACCTATAATGTAAATTTTAGTTTTTCTGGTAGAAATAACTATTATCTATCATTTAAAACTAAATTCACATTATTCCAATCATTGGAAACCCTCATTTATTTAAAGAGGTTCTTGGTGTGCCAGCAAAGTTTGGCAGCTATTCAAACGATAACTGGACACACCTATAATGTAAATTTTAGTTTTTCTGGTAGAAATAACTATATCTATCATTTAAAACTAAATTCACATTATTCCTATCATTGGAAACCCTCATTTATTTAAAGAGGTTCTTGGTGTGCCAGCAAAGTTTGGCAGCTATTCAAACGATAACTGGACACACCTATAATGTAAATTTTAGTTTTTCTGGTAGAAATAACTATTATCTATCATTTAAAACTAAATTCACATTATTCCTATCATTGGAAACCCTCATTTATTTAAAGAGGTTCTTGGTGTGCCAGCAAAGTTTGGCAGCTATTCAAACGATAACTGGACACACCTATAATGTAAATTTTAGTTTTTCTGGTAGAAATAACTATTATCTATCATTTAAAACTAAATTCACATTATTCCTATCATTGGAAACCCTCATTTATTTAAAGAGGTTCTTGGTGTGCCAGCAAAGTTTGGCAGCTATTCAAACGATAACTGGACACACCTATAATGTAAATTTTAGTTTTTCTGGTAGAAATAACTATTATCTATCATTTAAAACTAAATTCACATTATTCCTATCATTGGAAACCCTCATTTATTTAAAGAGGTTCTTGGTGTGCCAGCAAAGTTTGGCAGCTATTCAAACGATAACTGGACACACCTATAATGTAAATTTTAGTTTTTCTGGTAGAAATAACTATTATCTATCATTTAAAACTAAATTCACATTATTCCTATCATTGGAAACCCTCATTTATTTAAAGAGGTTCTTGGTGTGCCAGCAAAGTTTGGCAGCTATTCAAACGATAACTGGACACACCTATAATGTAAATTTTAGTTTTTCTGGTAGAAATAACTATTATCTATCATTTAAAACTAAATTCACATTATTCCTATCATTGGAAACCCTCATTTATTTAAAGAGGTTCTTGGTGTGCCAGCAAAGTTTGGCAGCTATTCAAACGATAACTGGACACACCTATAATGTAAATTTTAGTTTTCTGGTAGAAATAACTATTATCTATCATTTAAAACTAAATTCACATTATTCCTATCATTGGAAACCCTCATTTATTTAAAGAGGTTCTTGGTGTGCCAGCAAAGTTTGGCAGCTATTCAAACGATAACTGGACACACCTATAATGTAAATTTTAGTTTTTCTGGTAGAAATAACTATTATCTATCATTTAAAACTAAATTCACATTATTCCTATCATTGGAAAACCCTCATTTATTTAAAGAGGTTCTTGGTGTGCCAGCAAAGTTTGGCAGCTATTCAAACGATAACTGGACACACCTATAATGTAAATTTTAGTTTTTCTGGTAGAAATAACTATTATCTATCATTTAAAAACTAAATTCACATTATTCCTATCATTGGAAACCCCTCATTTATTTAAAGAGGTTCTTGGTGTGCCCAGCAAAGTTTGGCAGCTATTCAAACGATAACTGGACACACCTATAATGTAAATTTTAGTTTTTCTGGTAGAAATAACTATTATCTATCATTTAAAACTAAATTCACATTATTCCTATCATTGGAAACCCTCATTTATTTAAAGAGGTTCTTGGTGTGCCAGCAAAGTTTGGCAGCTATTCAAACGATAACTGGACACACCTATAATGTAAATTTTAGTTTTTTGGTAGAAATAACTATTATCTATCATTTAAAACTAAATTCACATTATTCCTATCATTGGAAACCCTCATTTATTTAAAGAGGTTCTTGGTGTGCCAGCAAAGTTTGGCAGCTATTCAAACGATAACTGGACACACCTATAATGTAAATTTTAGTTTTTCTGGTAGAAATAACTATTATCTATCATTTAAAACTAAATTCACATTATTCCTATCATTGGAAACCCTCATTTATTTAAAGAGGTTCTTGGTGTGCCAGCAAAGTTTGGCAGCTATTCAAACGATAACTGGACACACCTATAATGTAAATTTTAGTTTTTCTGGTAGAAATAACTATTATCTATCATTTAAAACTAAATTCACATTATTCCTATCATTGGAAACCCTCATTTATTTAAAGAGGTTCTTGGTGTGCCAGCAAAGTTTGGCAGCTATTCAAACGATAACTGGACACACCTATAATGTAAATTTTAGTTTTTCTGGTAGAAATAACTATTATCTATCATTTAAAACTAAATTCACATTATTCCTATCATTGGAAACCCTCATTTATTTAAAGAGGTTCTTGGTGTGCCAGCAAAGTTTGGCAGCTATTCAAACGATAACTGGACACACCTATAATGTAAATTTTAGTTTTTCTGGTAGAAATAACTATTATCTATCATTTAAAACTAAATTCACATTATTCCTATCATTGGAAACCCTCATTTATTTAAAGAGGTTCTTGGTGTGCCAGCAAAGTTTGGCAGCTATTCAAACGATAACTGGACACACCCTATAATGTAAATTTTAGTTTTTCTGGTAGAAATAACTATTATCTATCATTTAAAACTAAATTCACATTATTCCTATCATTGGAAACCCTCATTTATTTAAAGAGGTTCTTGGTGTGCCAGCAAAGTTTGGCAGCTATTCAAACGATAACTGGACACACCTATAATGTAAATTTTAGTTTTTCTGGTAGAAATAACTATTATCTATCATTTAAAACTAAATTCACATTATTCCTATCATTGGAAACCCTCATTTATTTAAAGAGGTTCTTGGTGTGCCAGCAAAGTTTGGCAGCTATTCAAACGATAACTGGACACACCTATAATGTAAATTTTAGTTTTTCTGGTAGAAATAACTATTATCTATCATTTAAAACTAAATTCACATTATTCCTATCATTGGAAACCCTCATTTATTTAAAGAGGTTCTTGGTGTGCCAGCAAAGTTTGGCAGCTATTCAAACGATAACTGGACACACCTATAATGTAAATTTAGTTTTTCTGGTAGAAATAACTATTATCTATCATTTAAAACTAAATTCACATTATTCCTATCATTGGAAACCCTCATTTATTTAAAGAGGTTCTTGGTGTGCCAGCAAAGTTTGGCAGCTATTCAAACGATAACTGGACACACCTATAATGTAAATTTTAGTTTTTCTGGTAGAAATAACTATTATCTATCATTTAAAACTAAATTCACATTATTCCAATCATTGGAAACCCTCATTTATTTAAAGAGGTTCTTGGTGTGCCAGCAAAGTTTGGCAGCTATTCAAACGATAACTGGACACACCTATAATGTAAATTTTAGTTTTTCTGGTAGAAATAACTATTATCTATCATTTAAAACTAAATTCACATTATTCCTATCATTGGAAACCCTCATTTATTTAAAGAGGTTCTTGGTGTGCCAGCAAAGTTTGGCAGCTATTCAAACGATAACTGGACACACCTATAATGTAAATTTAGTTTTTCTGGTAGAAATAACTATTATCTATCATTTAAAACTAAATTCACATTATTCCAATCATTGGAAAACCCTCATTTATTTAAAGAGGTTCTTGGTGTGCCAGCAAAGTTTGGCAGCTATTCAAACGATAACTGGACACACCTATAATGTAAATTTTAGTGTTTTTCTGGTAGAAATAACTATTATCTATCATTTAAAACTAAATTCACATTATTCCTATCATTGGAAACCCTCATTTATTTAAAGAGGTTCTTGGTGTGCCAGCAAAGTTTGGCAGCTATTCAAACGATAACTGGACACACCTATAATGTAAATTTTAGTTTTTCTGGTAGAAATAACTATTATCTATCATTTAAAACTAAATTCACATTATTCCTATCATGGAAACCCTCATTTATTTAAGAGGTTCTTGGTGTGCCAGCAAAGTTTGGCAGCTATTCAAACGATAACTGGACACACCTATAATGTAAATTTTAGTTTTTCTGGTAGAAATAACTATTATCTATCATTTAAAACTAAATTCACATTATTCCTATCATTGGAAACCCTCATTTATTTAAAGAGGTTCTTGGTGTGCCAGCAAAGTTTGGCAGCTATTCAAACGATAACTGGACACACCTATAATGTAAATTTTAGTTTTTCTGGTAGAAATAACTATTATCTATCATTTAAAACTAAATTCACATTATTCCAATCATTGGAAACCCTCATTTATTTAAAGAGGTTCTTGGTGTGCAGCAAAGTTTGGCAGCTATTCAAACGATAACTGGACACACCTATAATGTAAATTTTAGTTTTTCTGGTAGAAATAACTATTATCTATCATTTAAAACTAAATTCACATTATTCCTATCATTGGAAACCCTCATTTATTTAAAGAGGTTCTTGGTGTGCCAGCAAAGTTTGGCAGCTATTCAAACGATAACTGGACACACCTATAATGTAAATTTTAGTTTTTCTGGTAGAAATAACTATTATCTATCATTTAAAACTAAATTCACATTATTCCTATCATTGGAAACCCTCATTTATTTAAAGAGGTTCTTGGTGTGCCAGCAAAGTTTGGCAGCTATTCAAACGATAACTGGACACACCTATAATGTAAATTTTAGTTTTTCTGGTAGAAATAACTATTATCTATCATTTAAAACTAAATTCACATTATTCCTATCATTGGAAACCCTCATTTATTTAAAGAGGTTCTTGGTGTGCCAGCAAAGTTTGGCAGCTATTCAAACGATAACTGGACACACCTATAATGTAAATTTTAGTTTTTCTGGTAGAAATAACTATTATCTATCATTTAAAACTAAATTCACATTATTCCTATCATTGGAAACCCTCATTTATTTAAAGAGGTTCTTGGTGTGCCAGCAAAGTTTGGCAGCTATTCAAACGATAACTGGACACACCTATAATGTAAATTTTAGTTTTTCTGGTAGAAATAACTATTATCTATCATTTAAAACTAAATTCACATTATTCCAATCATTGGAAACCCTCATTTATTTAAAGAGGTTCTTGGTGTGCCAGCAAAGTTTGGCAGCTATTCAAACGATAACTGGACACACCTATAATGTAAATTTTAGTTTTTCTGGTAGAAATAACTATTATCTATCATTTAAAACTAAATTCACATTATTCCAATCATTGGAAACCCTCATTTATTTAAAGAGGTTCTTGGTGTGCCAGCAAAGTTTGGCAGCTATTCAAACGATAACTGGACACACCTATAATGTAAATTTTAGTTTTTCTGGTAGAAATAACTATTATCTATCATTTAAAACTAAATTCACATTATTCCTATCATTGGAAACCCTCATTTATTTAAAGAGGTTCTTGGTGTGCCAGCAAAGTTTGGCAGCTATTCAAACGATAACTGGACACACCTATAATGTAAATTTTAGTTTTTCTGGTAGAAATAACTATTATCTATCATTTAAAACTAAATTCACATTATTCCTATCATTGGAAACCCTCATTTATTTAAAGAGGTTCTTGGTGTGCCAGCAAAGTTTGGCAGCTATTCAAACGATAACTGGACACACCTATAATGTAAATTTTAGTTTTTCTGGTAGAAATAACTATTATCTATCATTTAAAACTAAATTCACATTATTCCAATCATTGGAAACCCTCATTTATTTAAAGAGGTTCTTGGTGTGCCAGCAAAGTTTGGCAGCTATTCAAACGATAACTGGACACACCTATAATGTAAATTTTAGTTTTTCTGGTAGAAATAACTATTATCTATCATTTAAAACTAAATTCACATTATTCCAATCATTGGAAACCCTCATTTATTTAAAGAGGTTCTTGGTGTGCCAGCAAAGTTTGGCAGCTATTCAAACGATAACTGGACACACCTATAATGTAAATTTTAGTTTTTCTGGTAGAAATAACTATTATCTATCATTTAAAACTAAATTCACATTATTCCAATCATTGGAAACCCTCATTTATTTAAAGAGGTTCTTGGTGTGCCAGCAAAGTTTGGCAGCTATTCAAACGATAACTGGACACACCTATAATGTAAATTTTAGTTTTTCTGGTAGAAATAACTATTATCTATCATTTAAAACTAAATTCACATTATTCCAATCATTGGAAACCCTCATTTATTTAAAGAGGTTCTTGGTGTGCCAGCAAAGTTTGGCAGCTATTCAAACGATAACTGGACACACCTATAATGTAAATTTTAGTTTTTCTGGTAGAAATAACTATTATCTATCATTTAAAACTAAATTCACATTATTCCAATCATTGGAAACCCTCATTTATTTAAAGAGGTTCTTGGTGTGCCAGCAAAGTTTGGCAGCTATTCAAACGATAACTGGACACACCTATAATGTAAATTTTAGTTTTTCTGGTAGAAATAACTATTATCTATCATTTAAAACTAAATTCACATTATTCCTATCATTGGAAACCCTCATTTATTTAAAGAGGTTCTTGGTGTGCCAGCAAAGTTTGGCAGCTATTCAAACGATAACTGGACACACCTATAATGTAAATTTTAGTTTTTCTGGTAGAAATAACTATTATCTATCATTTAAAACTAAATTCACATTATTCCAATCATTGGAAACCCTCATTTATTTAAAGAGGTTCTTGGTGTGCCAGCAAAGTTTGGCAGCTATTCAAACGATAACTGGACACACCTATAATGTAAATTTTAGTTTTTCTGGTAGAAATAACTATTATCTATCATTTAAAACTAAATTCACATTATTCCTATCATTGGAAACCCTCATTTATTTAAAGAGGTTCTTGGTGTGCCAGCAAAGTTTGGCAGCTATTCAAACGATAACTGGACACACCTATAATGTAAATTTTAGTTTTTCTGGTAGAAATAACTATTATCTATCATTTAAAACTAAATTCACATTATTCCTATCATTGGAAACCCTCATTTATTTAAAGAGGTTCTTGGTGTGCCAGCAAAGTTTGGCAGCTATTCAAACGATAACTGGACACACCTATAATGTAAATTTTAGTTTTTCTGGTAGAAATAACTATTATCTATCATTTAAAACTAAATTCACATTATTCCTATCATTGGAAACCCTCATTTATTTAAAGAGGTTCTTGGTGTGCCAGCAAAGTTTGGCAGCTATTCAAACGATAACTGGACACACCTATAATGTAAATTTTAGTTTTTCTGGTAGAAATAACTATTATCTATCATTTAAAACTAAATTCACATTATTCCTATCATTGGAAACCCTCATTTATTTAAAGAGGTTCTTGGTGTGCCAGCAAAGTTTGGCAGCTATTCAAACGATAACTGGACACACCTATAATGTAAATTTTAGTTTTTCTGGTAGAAATAACTATTATCTATCATTTAAAACTAAATTCACATTATTCCTATCATTGGAAACCCTCATTTATTTAAAGAGGTTCTTGGTGTGCCAGCAAAGTTTGGCAGCTATTCAAACGATAACTGGACACACCTATTATGTAAATTTTAGTTTTTCTGGTAGAAATAACTATTATCTATCATTTAAAACTAAATTCACATTATTCCAATCATTGGAAACCCTCATTTATTTAAAGAGGTTCTTGGTGTGCCAGCAAAGTTTGGCAGCTATTCAAACGATAACTGGACACACCTATAATGTAAATTTTAGTTTTTCTGGTAGAAATAACTATTATCTATCATTTAAAACTAAATTCACATTATTCCTATCATTGGAAACCCTCATTTATTTAAAGAGGTTCTTGGTGTGCCAGCAAAGTTTGGCAGCTATTCAAACGATAACTGGACACACCTATAATGTAAATTTTAGTTTTTCTGGTAGAAATAACTATTATCTATCATTTAAAACTAAATTCACATTATTCCAATCATTGGAAACCCTCATTTATTTAAAGAGGTTCTTGGTGTGCCAGCAAAGTTTGGCAGCTATTCAAACGATAACTGGACACACCTATAATGTAAATTTTAGTTTTTCTGGTAGAAATAACTATTATCTATCATTTAAAACTAAATTCACATTATTCCTATCATTGGAAACCCTCATTTATTTAAAGAGGTTCTTGGTGTGCCAGCAAAGTTTGGCAGCTATTCAAACGATAACTGGACACACCTATAATGTAAATTTTAGTTTTTCTGGTAGAAATAACTATTATCTATCATTTAAAACTAAATTCACATTATTCCTATCATTGGAAACCCTCATTTATTTAAAGAGGTTCTTGGTGTGCCAGCAAAGTTTGGCAGCTATTCAAACGATAACTGGACACACCTATAATGTAAATTTTAGTTTTTCTGGTAGAAATAACTATTATCTATCATTTAAAACTAAATTCACATTATTCCAATCATTGGAAACCCTCATTTATTTAAAGAGGTTCTTGGTGTGCCAGCAAAGTTTGGCAGCTATTCAAACGATAACTGGACACACCTATAATGTAAATTTTAGTTTTTCTGGTAGAAATAACTATTATCTATCATTTAAAACTAAATTCACATTATTCCAATCATTGGAAACCCTCATTTATTTAAAGAGGTTCTTGGTGTGCCAGCAAAGTTTGGCAGCTATTCAAACGATAACTGGACACACCTATAATGTAAATTTTAGTTTTTCTGGTAGAAATAACTATTATCTATCATTTAAAACTAAATTCACATTATTCCAATCATTGGAAACCCTCATTTATTTAAAGAGGTTCTTGGTGTGCCAGCAAAGTTTGGCAGCTATTCAAACGATAACTGGACACACCTATAATGTAAATTTTAGTTTTTCTGGTAGAAATAACTATTATCTATCATTTAAAACTAAATTCACATTATTCCAATCATTGGAAACCCTCATTTATTTAAAGAGGTTCTTGGTGTGCCAGCAAAGTTTGGCAGCTATTCAAACGATAACTGGACACACCTATAATGTAAATTTTAGTTTTTCTGGTAGAAATAACTATTATCTATCATTTAAAACTAAATTCACATTATTCCAATCATTGGAAACCCTCATTTATTTAAAGAGGTTCTTGGTGTGCCAGCAAAGTTTGGCAGCTATTCAAACGATAACTGGACACACCTATAATGTAAATTTTAGTTTTTCTGGTAGAAATAACTATTATCTATCATTTAAAACTAAATTCACGTTATTCCAATCATTGGAAACCCTCATTTATTTAAAGAGGTTCTTGGTGTGCCAGCAAAGTTTGGCAGCTATTCAAACGATAACTGGACACACCTATAATGTAAATTTTAGTTTTTCTGGTAGAAATAACTATTATCTATCATTTAAAACTAAATTCACATTATTCCTATCATTGGAAACCCTCATTTATTTAAAGAGGTTCTTGGTGTGCCAGCAAAGTTTGGCAGCTATTCAAACGATAACTGGACACACCTATAATGTAAATTTTAGTTTTTCTGGTAGAAATAACTATTATCTATCATTTAAAACTAAATTCACATTATTCCAATCATTGGAAACCCTCATTTATTTAAAGAGGTTCTTGGTGTGCCAGCAAAGTTTGGCAGCTATTCAAACGATAACTGGACACACCTATAATGTAAATTTTAGTTTTTCTGGTAGAAATAACTATTATCTATCATTTAAAACTAAATTCACATTATTCCAATCATTGGAAACCCTCATTTATTTAAAGAGGTTCTTGGTGTGCCAGCAAAGTTTGGCAGCTATTCAAACGATAACTGGACACACCTATAATGTAAATTTTAGTTTTTCTGGTAGAAATAACTATTATCTATCATTTAAAACTAAATTCACATTATTCCAATCATTGGAAACCCTCATTTATTTAAAGAGGTTCTTGGTGTGCCAGCAAAGTTTGGCAGCTATTCAAACGATAACTGGACACACCTATAATGTAAATTTTAGTTTTTCTGGTAGAAATAACTATTATCTATCATTTAAAACTAAATTCACATTATTCCTATCATTGGAAACCCTCATTTATTTAAAGAGGTTCTTGGTGTGCCAGCAAAGTTTGGCAGCTATTCAAACGATAACTGGACACACCTATAATGTAAATTTTAGTTTTTCTGGTAGAAATAACTATTATCTATCATTTAAAACTAAATTCACATTATTCCAATCATTGGAAACCCTCATTTATTTAAAGAGGTTCTTGGTGTGCCAGCAAAGTTTGGCAGCTATTCAAACGATAACTGGACACACCTATAATGTAAATTTTAGTTTTTCTGGTAGAAATAACTATTATCTATCATTTAAAACTAAATTCACATTATTCCTATCATTGGAAACCCTCATTTATTTAAAGAGGTTCTTGGTGTGCCAGCAAAGTTTGGCAGCTATTCAAACGATAACTGGACACACCTATAATGTAAATTTTAGTTTTTCTGGTAGAAATAACTATTATCTATCATTTAAAACTAAATTCACATTATTCCAATCATTGGAAACCCTCATTTATTTAAAGAGGTTCTTGGTGTGCCAGCAAAGTTTGGCAGCTATTCAAACGATAACTGGACACACCTATAATGTAAATTTTAGTTTTTCTGGTAGAAATAACTATTATCTATCATTTAAAACTAAATTCACATTATTCCTATCATTGGAAACCCTCATTTATTTAAAGAGGTTCTTGGTGTGCCAGCAAAGTTTGGCAGCTATTCAAACGATAACTGGACACACCTATAATGTAAATTTTAGTTTTTCTGGTAGAAATAACTATTATCTATCATTTAAAACTAAATTCACATTATTCCAATCATTGGAAACCCTCATTTATTTAAAGAGGTTCTTGGTGTGCCAGCAAAGTTTGGCAGCTATTCAAACGATAACTGGACACACCTATAATGTAAATTTTAGTTTTTCTGGTAGAAATAACTATTATCTATCATTTAAAACTAAATTCACATTATTCCAATCATTGGAAACCCTCATTTATTTAAAGAGGTTCTTGGTGTGCCAGCAAAGTTTGGCAGCTATTCAAACGATAACTGGACACACCTATAATGTAAATTTTAGTTTTTCTGGTAGAAATAACTATTATCTATCATTTAAAACTAAATTCACATTATTCCTATCATTGGAAACCCTCATTTATTTAAAGAGGTTCTTGGTGTGCCAGCAAAGTTTGGCAGCTATTCAAACGATAACTGGACACACCTATAATGTAAATTTTAGTTTTTCTGGTAGAAATAACTATTATCTATCATTTAAAACTAAATTCACATTATTCCTATCATTGGAAACCCTCATTTATTTAAAGAGGTTCTTGGTGTGCCAGCAAAGTTTGGCAGCTATTCAAACGATAACTGGACACACCTATAATGTAAATTTTAGTTTTTCTGGTAGAAATAACTATTATCTATCATTTAAAACTAAATTCACATTATTCCAATCATTGGAAACCCTCATTTATTTAAAGAGGTTCTTGGTGTGCCATCAAAGTTTGGCAGCTATTCAAACGATAACTGGACACACCTATAATGTAAATTTTAGTTTTTCTGGTAGAAATAACTATTATCTATCATTTAAAACTAAATTCACATTATTCCAATCATTGGAAACCCTCATTTATTTAAAGAGGTTCTTGGTGTGCTAGCAAAGTTTGGCAGCTATTCAAACGATAACTGGACACACCTATAATGTAAATTTTAGTTTTTCTGGTAGAAATAACTATTATCTATCATTTAAAACTAAATTCACATTATTCCAATCATTGGAAACCCTCATTTATTTAAAGAGGTTCTTGGTGTGCCAGCAAAGTTTGGCAGCTATTCAAACGATAACTGGACACACCTATAATGTAAATTTTAGTTTTTCTGGTAGAAATAACTATTATCTATCATTTAAAACTAAATTCACATTATTCCTATCATTGGAAACCCTCATTTATTTAAAGAGGTTCTTGGTGTGCCAGCAAAGTTTGGCAGCTATTCAAACGATAACTGGACACACCTATAATGTAAATTTTAGTTTTTCTGGTAGAAATAACTATTATCTATCATTTAAAACTAAATTCACATTATTCCAATCATTGGAAACCCTCATTTATTTAAAGAGGTTCTTGGTGTGCCATCAAAGTTTGGCAGCTATTCAAACGATAACTGGACACACCTATAATGTAAATTTTAGTTTTTCTGGTAGAAATAACTATTATCTATCATTTAAAACTAAATTCACATTATTCCAATCATTGGAAACCCTCATTTATTTAAAGAGGTTCTTGGTGTGCCAGCAAAGTTTGGCAGCTATTCAAACGATAACTGGACACACCTATAATGTAAATTTTAGTTTTTCTGGTAGAAATAACTATTATCTATCATTTAAAACTAAATTCACATTATTCCAATCATTGGAAACCCTCATTTATTTAAAGAGGTTCTTGGTGTGCCATCAAAGTTTGGCAGCTATTCAAAGGATAACTGGACACACCTATAATGTAAATTTTAGTTTTTCTGGTAGAAATAACTATTATCTATCATTTAAAACTAAATTCACATTATTCCAATCATTGGAAACCCTCATTTATTTAAAGAGGTTCTTGGTGTGCCATCAAAGTTTGGCAGCTATTCAAAGGATAACTGGACACACCTATAATGTAAATTTTAGTTTTTCTGGTAGAAATAACTATTATCTATCATTTAAAACTAAATTCACATTATTCCAATCATTGGAAACCCTCATTTATTTAAAGAGGTTCTTGGTGTGCCAGCAAAGTTTGGCAGCTATTCAAACGATAACTGGACACACCTATAATGTAAATTTTAGTTTTTCTGGTAGAAATAACTATTATCTATCATTTAAAACTAAATTCACATTATTCCAATCATTGGAAACCCTCATTTATTTAAAGAGGTTCTTGGTGTGCCAGCAAAGTTTGGCAGCTATTCAAACGATAACTGGACACACCTATAATGTAAATTTTAGTTTTTCTGGTAGAAATAACTATTATCTATCATTTAAAACTAAATTCACATTATTCCAATCATTGGAAACCCTCATTTATTTAAAGAGGTTCTTGGTGTGCCATCAAAGTTTGGCAGCTATTCAAACGATAACTGGACACACCTATAATGTAAATTTTAGTTTTTCTGGTAGAAATAACTATTATCTATCATTTAAAACTAAATTCACATTATTCCAATCATTGGAAACCCTCATTTATTTAAAGAGGTTCTTGGTGTGCCATCAAAGTTTGGCAGCTATTCAAACGATAACTGGACACACCTATAATGTAAATTTTAGTTTTTCTGGTAGAAATAACTATTATCTATCATTTAAAACTAAATTCACATTATTCCAATCATTGGAAACCCTCATTTATTTAAAGAGGTTCTTGGTGTGCCAGCAAAGTTTGGCAGCTATTCAAACGATAACTGGACACACCTATAATGTAAATTTTAGTTTTTCTGGTAGAAATAACTATTATCTATCATTTAAAACTAAATTCACATTATTCCTATCATTGGAAACCCTCATTTATTTAAAGAGGTTCTTGGTGTGCCAGCAAAGTTTGGCAGCTATTCAAACGATAACTGGACACACCTATAATGTAAATTTTAGTTTTTCTGGTAGAAATAACTATTATCTATCATTTAAAACTAAATTCACATTATTCCAATCATTGGAAACCCTCATTTATTTAAAGAGGTTCTTGGTGTGCCATCAAAGTTTGGCAGCTATTCAAACGATAACTGGACACACCTATAATGTAAATTTTAGTTTTTCTGGTAGAAATAACTATTATCTATCATTTAAAACTAAATTCACATTATTCCAATCATTGGAAACCCTCATTTATTTAAAGAGGTTCTTGGTGTGCCATCAAAGTTTGGCAGCTATTCAAACGATAACTGGACACACCTATAATGTAAATTTTAGTTTTTCTGGTAGAAATAACTATTATCTATCATTTAAAACTAAATTCACATTATTCCAATCATTGGAAACCCTCATTTATTTAAAGAGGTTCTTGGTGTGCCAGCAAAGTTTGGCAGCTATTCAAACGATAACTGGACACACCTATAATGTAAATTTTAGTTTTTCTGGTAGAAATAACTATTATCTATCATTTAAAACTAAATTCACATTATTCCTATCATTGGAAACCCTCATTTATTTAAAGAGGTTCTTGGTGTGCCAGCAAAGTTTGGCAGCTATTCAAACGATAACTGGACACACCTATAATGTAAATTTTAGTTTTTCTGGTAGAAATAACTATTATCTATCATTTAAAACTAAATTCACATTATTCCAATCATTGGAAACCCTCATTTATTTAAAGAGGTTCTTGGTGTGCCATCAAAGTTTGGCAGCTATTCAAACGATAACTGGACACACCTATAATGTAAATTTTAGTTTTTCTGGTAGAAATAACTATTATCTATCATTTAAAACTAAATTCACATTATTCCTATCATTGGAAACCCTCATTTATTTAAAGAGGTTCTTGGTGTGCCAGCAAAGTTTGGCAGCTATTCAAACGATAACTGGACACACCTATAATGTAAATTTTAGTTTTTCTGGTAGAAATAACTATTATCTATCATTTAAAACTAAATTCGCATTATTCCAATCATTGGAAACCCTCATTTATTTAAAGAGGTTCTTGGTGTGCCATCAAAGTTTGGCAGCTATTCAAACGATAACTGGACACACCTATAATGTAAATTTTAGTTTTTCTGGTAGAAATAACTATTATCAATCATTTAAAACTAAATTCACATTATTCCAATCATTGGAAACCCTCATTTATTTAAAGAGGTTCTTGGTGTGCCATCAAAGTTTGGCAGCTATTCAAACGATAACTGGACACACCTATAATGTAAATTTTAGTTTTTCTGGTAGAAATAACTATTATCTATCATTTAAAACTAAATTCACATTATTCCAATCATTGGAAACCCTCATTTATTTAAAGAGGTTCTTGGTGTGCCATCAAAGTTTGGCAGCTATTCAAAGGATAACTGGACACACCTATAATGTAAATTTTAGTTTTTCTGGTAGAAATAACTATTATCTATCATTTAAAACTAAATTCACATTATTCCAATCATTGGAAACCCTCATTTATTTAAAGAGGTTCTTGGTGTGCCAGCAAAGTTTGGCAGCTATTCAAACGATAACTGGACACACCTATAATGTAAATTTAATTAATTCTGATAATAATATGAATTATCTATTATTTAAAACTAAATTCACATTATTCCAATCATTGGAAACCCTCATTTATTTAAAGAGGTTCTTGGTGTGCTAGCAAAGTTTGGCAGCTATTCAAACGATAACTGGACACACCTATAATGTAAATTTTAGTTTTTCTGGTAGAAATAACTATTATCTATCATTTAAAACTAAATTCACATTATTCCAATCATTGGAAACCCTCATTTATTTAAAGAGGTTCTTGGTGTGCCATCAAAGTTTGGCAGCTATTCAAACGATAACTGGACACACCTATAATGTAAATTTTAGTTTTTCTGGTAGAAATAACTATTATCTATCATTTAAAACTAAATTCACATTATTCCAATCATTGGAAACCCTCATTTATTTAAAGAGGTTCTTGGTGTGCCATCAAAGTTTGGCAGCTATTCAAACGATAACTGGACACACCTATAATGTAAATTTTAGTTTTTCTGGTAGAAATAACTATTATCTATCATTTAAAACTAAATTCACATTATTCCTATCATTGGAAACCCTCATTTATTTAAAGAGGTTCTTGGTGTGCCAGCAAAGTTTGGCAGCTATTCAAACGATAACTGGACACACCTATAATGTAAATTTTAGTTTTTCTGGTAGAAATAACTATTATCTATCATTTAAAACTAAATTCACATTATTCCAATCATTGGAAACCCTCATTTATTTAAAGAGGTTCTTGGTGTGCCATCAAAGTTTGGCAGCTATTCAAACGATAACTGGACACACCTATAATGTAAATTTTAGTTTTTCTGGTAGAAATAACTATTATCTATCATTTAAAACTAAATTCACATTATTCCTATCATTGGAAACCCTCATTTATTTAAAGAGGTTCTTGGTGTGCCAGCAAAGTTTGGCAGCTATTCAAACGATAACTGGACACACCTATAATGTAAATTTTAGTTTTTCTGGTAGAAATAACTATTATCTATCATTTAAAACTAAATTCACATTATTCCAATCATTGGAAACCCTCATTTATTTAAAGAGGTTCTTGGTGTGCCATCAAAGTTTGGCAGCTATTCAAACGATAACTGGACACACCTATAATGTAAATTTTAGTTTTTCTGGTAGAAATAACTATTATCAATCATTTAAAACTAAATTCACATTATTCCAATCATTGGAAACCCTCATTTATTTAAAGAGGTTCTTGGTGTGCCATCAAAGTTTGGCAGCTATTCAAACGATAACTGGACACACCTATAATGTAAATTTTAGTTTTTCTGGTAGAAATAACTATTATCTATCATTTAAAACTAAATTCACATTATTCCAATCATTGGAAACCCTCATTTATTTAAAGAGGTTCTTGGTGTGCCATCAAAGTTTGGCAGCTATTCAAAGGATAACTGGACACACCTATAATGTAAATTTTAGTTTTTCTGGTAGAAATAACTATTATCTATCATTTAAAACTAAATTCACATTATTCCAATCATTGGAAACCCTCATTAATTTAAAGAGGTTCTTGGTGTGCCATCAAAGTTTGGCAGCTATTCAAAGGATAACTGGACACACCTATAATGTAAATATTAGTTTTTCTGGTAGAAATAACTATTATCTATCATTTAAAACTAAATTCACATTATTCCAATCATTGGAAACCCTCATTTATTTAAAGAGGTTCTTGGTGTGCCATCAAAGTTTGGCAGCTATTCAAAGGATAACTGGACACACCTATAATGTAAATTTTAGTTTTTCTGGTAGAAATAACTATTATCTATCATTTAAAACTAAATTCACATTATTCCAATCATTGGAAACCCTCATTAATTTAAAGAGGTTCTTGGTGTGCCATCAAAGTTTGGCAGCTATTCAAAGGATAACTGGACACACCTATAATGTAAATATTAGTTTTTCTGGTAGAAATAACTATTATCTATCATTTAAAACTAAATTCACATTATTCCAATCATTGGAAACCCTCATTTATTTAAAGAGGTTCTTGGTGTGCCAGCAAAGTTTGGCAGCTATTCAAACGATAACTGGACACACCTATAATGTAAATTTAATTAATTCTGATAATAATATGAATTATCTATTATTTAAAACTAAATTCACATTATTCCTATCATTGGAAACCCTCATTTATTTAAAGAGGTTCTTGGTGTGCTAGCAAAGTTTGGCAGCTATTCAAACGATAACTGGACACACCTATAATGTAAATTTAATTAATTCTGATAATAATATGAATTATCTATCATTTAAAACTAAATTCACATTATTCCAATCATTGGAAACCCTCATTTATTTAAAGAGGTTCTTGGTGTGCTAGCAAAGTTTGGCAGCTATTCAAACGATAACTGGACACACCTATAATGTAAATTTAATTAATTCTGATAATAATATGAATTATCTATTATTTAAAACTAAATTCACATTATTCCAATCATTGGAAACCCTCATTTATTTAAAGAGGTTCTTGGTGTGCTAGCAAAGTTTGGCAGCTATTCAAACGATAACTGGACACACCTATAATGTAAATTTTAGTTTTTCTGGTAGAAATAACTATTATCTATCATTTAAAACTAAACTCACATTATTCCAATCATTGGAAACCCTCATTTATTTAAAGAGGTTCTTGGTGTGCTAGCAAAGTTTGGCAGCTATTCAAACGATAACTGGACACACCTATAATGTAAATTTAATTAATTCTGATAATAATATGAATTATCTATCATTTAAAACTAAATTCACATTATTCCAATCATTGGAAACCCTCATTTATTTAAAGAGGTTCTTGGTGTGCTAGCAAAGTTTGGCAGCTATTCAAACGATAACTGGACACACCTATAATGTAAATTTAATTAATTCTGATAATAATATGAATTATCTATTATTTAAAACTAAATTCACATTATTCCAATCATTGGAAACCCTCATTTATTTAAAGAGGTTCTTGGTGTGCTAGCAAAGTTTGCCAGCTATTCAAACGATAACTGGACACACCTATAATGTAAATTTTAGTTTTTCTGGTAGAAATAACTATTATCTATCATTTAAAACTAAATTCACATTATTCCAATCATTGGAAACCCTCATTTATTTAAAGAGGTTCTTGGTGTGCTAGCAAAGTTTGGCAGCTATTCAAACGATAACTGGACACACCTATAATGTAAATTTAATTAATTCTGATAATAATATGAATTATCTATTATTTAAAACTAAATTCACATTATTCCAATCATTGGAAACCCTCATTTATTTAAAGAGGTTCTTGGTGTGCTAGCAAAGTTTGGCAGCTATTCAAACGATAACTGGACACACCTATAATGTAAATTTAATTAATTCTGATAATAATATGAATTATCTATCATTTAAAACTAAATTCACATTATTCCAATCATTGGAAACCCTCATTTATTTAAAGAGGTTCTTGGTGTGCTAGCAAAGTTTGGCAGCTATTCAAACGATAACTGGACACACCTATAATGTAAATTTAATTAATTCTGATAATAATATGAATTATCTATTATTTAAAACTAAATTCACATTATTCCAATCATTGGAAACCCTCATTTATTTAAAGAGGTTCTTGGTGTGCTAGCAAAGTTTGGCAGCTATTCAAACGATAACTGGACACACCTATAATGTAAATTTAATTAATTCTGATAATAATATGAATTATCTATTATTTAAAACTAAATTCACATTATTCCAATCATTGGAAACCCTCATTTATTTAAAGAGGTTCTTGGTGTGCTAGCAAAGTTTGGCAGCTATTCAAACGATAACTGGACACACCTATAATGTAAATTTAATTAATTCTGATAATAATATGAATTATCTATCATTTAAAACTAAATTCACATTATTCCAATCATTGGAAACCCTCATTTATTTAAAGAGGTTCTTGGTGTGCTAGCAAAGTTTGGCAGCTATTCAAACGATAACTGGACACACCTATGATGTAAATTTTAGTTTTTCTGGTAGAAATAACTATTATCTATCATTTAAAACTAAATTCACATTATTCCAATCATTGGAAACCCTCATTTATTTAAAGAGGTTCTTGGTGTGCTAGCAAAGTTTGGCAGCTATTCAAACGATAACTGGACACACCTATGATGTAAATTTTAGTTTTTCTGGTAGAAATAACTATTATCTATCATTTAAAACTAAATTCACATTATTCCAATCATTGGAAACCCTCATTTATTTAAAGAGGTTCTTGGTGTGCTAGCAAAGTTTGGCAGCTATTCAAACGATAACTGGACACACCTATAATGTAAATTTAATTAATTCTGATAATAATTTGAATTATCTATTATTTAAAACTAAATTCACATTATTCCAATCATTGGAAACCCTCATTTATTTAAAGAGGTTCTTGGTGTGCTAGCAAAGTTTGGCAGCTATTCAAACGATAACTGGACACACCTATGATGTAAATTTTAGTTTTTCTGGTAGAAATAACTATTATCTATCATTTAAAACTAAATTCACATTATTCCAATCATTGGAAACCCTCATTTATTTAAAGAGGTTCTTGGTGTGCTAGCAAAGTTTGGCAGCTATTCAAACGATAACTGGACACACCTATAATGTAAATTTAATTAATTCTGATAATAATATGAATTATCTATTATTTAAAACTAAATTCACATTATTCCAATCATTGGAAACCCTCATTTATTTAAAGAGGTTCTTGGTGTGCTAGCAAAGTTTGGCAGCTATTCAAACGATAACTGGACACACCTATAATGTAAATTTAATTAATTCTGATAATAATATGAATTATCTATCATTTAAAACTAAATTCACATTATTCCAATCATTGGAAACCCTCATTTATTTAAAGAGGTTCTTGGTGTGCCAGCAAAGTTTGGCAGCTATTCAAACGATAACTGGACACACCTATAATGTAAATTTAATTAATTCTGATAACTAGTGGATCATGGGAACCAATGAAAAACCGGGCAGAAATTTACAAACATCTTTACTAAGAGATCGGGTAAACTGCTTGCATAGATCGGGTTAATAAAATCGAAGATCGGGACAAAAAGGGCGAAGATCGGCTCGAAATCGAAAAAAATGAGATGGAAGGCGACCGGGAGGTGGGCAAAAGATTTGAGATAGAACGGTGAAGGATCATAAAAATAACATATAACTCAAAAAATTTGTATAACTGTAGGGTCGTGGATCATATAAATCACAGGAGATCATATAAATCACAGGAGATCATATAAATCACAGGAGATCATATAAATCACAGGAGATCATATAAATCACAGGAGACCATATAAATCACAGGAGATCATATGGATCACAGGAGATCATATGGATCACGGGAGATCATATGGATCACGGGAGATCATATGGATCACGGGAGATCATATGGATCACGGGAGATCATATGGATCACGGGAGATCATATGGATCACGGGAGATCATATGGATCACGGGTGATCATATGGATCACGGGAGATCATATGGATCACGGGAGATCATATGGATCACGGGAGATCATATGGATCACGGGAGATCACATGGATCACGGGAGATCACATGGATCACGGGAGATCACATGGATCATGGCGGATCATGATGATTCTTAAGGGCTGTCTGAATCCACGGATCCAGCATCATAAGATAATCATATTCAGATTCCCCGCCCCAAAATATATTTCTGAAAATAGCGATCGAGGTACGCTGCATGACCAACTGATTCCGCGTAGTCGATAACCAACATGAGCACTTTAGATCATGTTGATAGCATATCAGGTAGCTGAGATACGCATTTGCCTTCTGAATCCGAGGATTCAGAATCCGTTACACTCACAAAACCATGACCAACAGATTCTCCGTAGTCGATAACCTATGGATCCACGTTGAATCGGATCAATAGCATATCAGGGAGCTGAGATACACATAAGCCTTCTGAATCCGAGGATTCAGAATCCGTAAGAATCACAAAACCATGGCCATGAAACTCCCCATACTCGATAACCTATAAATCCACGTTGAATCGGATCGATAGCTTATCAGGGAGTCGAGATACAGTATATGCCTTCTGAATCCTTGGATTCTGAAGGTGGTGGGATCCTAAAAACGCCAGAATCGGATTCCCCAGTGTCGATTTGGTATATATCCGTCTTTGTAGGACGTGGACATTACTACGACAAAAGTTTCAAAGGATATACAAAAAAAATACACAATTTTGGATTACGGTAGAATTCAAACGCACGCGTTTTCTGAAGCCGCTATACTACTTGAATCCTTGGAATAGAGGGGAATCTTAATCATTTTATGAGTTGTAATGCATCTCCTATTTTCAGAGCTCTAGCTTTAGCCGAAATCGTCAGGCATAGACCTTATGCTTTCTTTTTTGTATACAGTTAATAATATGAATTATCTATTATTTAAAACTAAATTCACATTATTCCAATCATTGGAAACCCTCATTTATTTAAAGAGGTTCTTGGTGTGCTAGCAAAGTTTGGCAGCTATTCAAACGATAACTGGACACACCTATAATGTAAATTTAATTAATTCTGATAATAATATGAATTATCTATTATTTAAAACTAAATTCACATTATTCCAATCATTGGAAACCCTCATTTATTTAAAGAGGTTCTTGGTGTGCCAGCAAAGTTTGGCAGCTATTCAAACGATAACTGGACACACCTATAATGTAAATTTAATTAATTCTGATAATAATATGAATTATCTATTATTTAAAACTAAATTCACATTATTCCAATCATTGGAAACCCTCATTTATTTAAAGAGGTTCTTGGTGTGCTAGCAAAGTTTGGCAGCTATTCAAACGATAACTGGACACACCTATAATGTAAATTTAATTAATTCAGATAATAATATGAATTATCTATTATTTAAAACTAA
This sequence comes from Panagrolaimus sp. LJ2400, assembly GCA_024447215.1. Taxonomy (NCBI): domain Eukaryota; kingdom Metazoa; phylum Nematoda; class Chromadorea; order Rhabditida; family Panagrolaimidae; genus Panagrolaimus; species Panagrolaimus sp. LJ2400. Next base: position 223,065 of record JAMRYA010000043.1, on the reverse strand, counting down.
ATTCACATTATTCCAATCATTGGAAACCCTCATTTATTTAAAGAGGTTCTTGGTGTGCCAGCAAAGTTTGGCAGCTATTCAAACGATAACTGGACACACCTATAATGTAAATTTAATTAATTCTGATAATAATATGAATTATCTATTATTTAAAACTAAATTCACATTATTCCAATCATTGGAAACCCTCATTTATTTAAAGAGGTTCTTGGTGTGCTAGCAAAGTTTGGCAGCTATTCAAACGATAACTGGACACACCTATAATGTAAATTTAATTAATTCTGATAATAATATGAATTATCTATTATTTAAAACTAAATTCACATTATTCCAATCATTGGAAACCCTCATTTATTTAAAGAGGTTCTTGGTGTGCCAGCAAAGTTTGGCAGCTATTCAAACGATAACTGGACACACCTATAATGTAAATTTAATTAATTCTGATAATAATATGAATTATCTATTATTTAAAACTAAATTCACATTATTCCAATCATTGGAAACCCTCATTTATTTAAAGAGGTTCTTGGTGTGCTAGCAAAGTTTGGCAGCTATTCAAACGATAACTGGACACACCTATAATGTAAATTTAATTAATTCTGATAATAATATGAATTATCTATTATTTAAAACTAAATTCACATTATTCCAATCATTGGAAACCCTCATTTATTTAAAGAGGTTCTTGGTGTGCTAGCAAAGTTTGGCAGCTATTCAAACGATAACTGGACACACCTATAATGTAAATTTAATTAATTCTGATAATAATATGAATTATCTATTATTTAAAACTAAATTCACATTATTCCAATCATTGGAAACCCTCATTTATTTAAAGAGGTTCTTGGTGTGCCAGCAAAGTTTGGCAGCTATTCAAACGATAACTGGACACACCTATAATGTAAATTTAATTAATTCTGATAATAATATGAATTATCTATTATTTAAAACTAAATTCACATTATTCCAATCATTGGAAACCCTCATTTATTTAAAGAGGTTCTTGGTGTGCTAGCAAAGTTTGGCAGCTATTCAAACGATAACTGGACACACCTATAATGTAAATTTAATTAATTCTGATAATAATATGAATTATCTATTATTTAAAACTAAATTCACATTATTCCAATCATTGGAAACCCTCATTTATTTAAAGAGGTTCTTGGTGTGCCAGCAAAGTTTGGCAGCTATTCAAACGATAACTGGACACACCTATAATGTAAATTTAATTAATTCTGATAATAATATGAATTATCTATTATTTAAAACTAAATTCACATTATTCCAATCATTGGAAACCCTCATTTATTTAAAGAGGTTCTTGGTGTGCTAGCAAAGTTTGGCAGCTATTCAAACGATAACTGGACACACCTATAATGTAAATTTAATTAATTCAGATAATAATATGAATTATCTATTATTTAAAACTAAATTCACATTATTCCAATCATTGGAAACCCTCATTTATTTAAAGAGGTTCTTGGTGTGCCAGCAAAGTTTGGCAGCTATTCAAACGATAACTGGACACACCTATAATGTAAATTTAATTAATTCTGATAATAATATGAATTATCTATTATTTAAAACTAAATTCACATTATTCCAATCATTGGAAACCCTCATTTATTTAAAGAGGTTCTTGGTGTGCTAGCAAAGTTTGGCAGCTATTCAAACGATAACTGGACACACCTATAATGTAAATTTAATTAATTCTGATAATAATATGAATTATCTATTATTTAAAACTAAATTCACATTATTCCAATCATTGGAAACCCTCATTTATTTAAAGAGGTTCTTGGTGTGCTAGCAAAGTTTGGCAGCTATTCAAACGATAACTGGACACACCTATAATGTAAATTTAATTAATTCTGATAATAATATGAATTATCTATCATTTAAAACTAAATTCACATTATTCCAATCATTGGAAACCCTCATTTATTTAAAGAGGTTCTTGGTGTGCTAGCAAAGTTTGGCAGCTATTCAAACGATAACTGGACACACCTATAATGTAAATTTAATTAATTCTGATAATAATATGAATTATCTATTATTTAAAACTAAATTCACATTATTCCAATCATTGGAAACCCTCATTTATTTAAAGAGGTTCTTGGTGTGCCAGCAAAGTTTGGCAGCTATTCAAACGATAACTGGACACACCTATAATGTAAATTTAATTAATTCTGATAATAATATGAATTATCTATTATTTAAAACTAAATTCACATTATTCCAATCATTGGAAACCCTCATTTATTTAAAGAGGTTCTTGGTGTGCTAGCAAAGTTTGGCAGCTATTCAAACGATAACTGGACACACCTATAATGTAAATTTAATTAATTCTGATAATAATATGAATTATCTATTATTTAAAACTAAATTCACATTATTCCAATCATTGGAAACCCTCATTTATTTAAAGAGGTTCTTGGTGTGCTAGCAAAGTTTGGCAGCTATTCAAACGATAACTGGACACACCTATAATGTAAATTTAATTAATTCTGATAATAATATGAATTATCTATTATTTAAAACTAAATTCACATTATTCCAATCATTGGAAACCCTCATTTATTTAAAGAGGTTCTTGGTGTGCCAGCAAAGTTTGGCAGCTATTCAAACGATAACTGGACACACCTATAATGTAAATTTAATTAATTCTGATAATAATATGAATTATCTATTATTTAAAACTAAATTCACATTATTCCAATCATTGGAAACCCTCATTTATTTAAAGAGGTTCTTGGTGTGCTAGCAAAGTTTGGCAGCTATTCAAACGATAACTGGACACACCTATAATGTAAATTTAATTAATTCTGATAATAATATGAATTATCTATTATTTAAAACTAAATTCACATTATTCCAATCATTGGAAACCCTCATTTATTTAAAGAGGTTCTTGGTGTGCCAGCAAAGTTTGGCAGCTATTCAAACGATAACTGGACACACCTATAATGTAAATTTAATTAATTCTGATAATAATATGAATTATCTATTATTTAAAACTAAATTCACATTATTCCAATCATTGGAAACCCTCATTTATTTAAAGAGGTTCTTGGTGTGCTAGCAAAGTTTGGCAGCTATTCAAACGATAACTGGACACACCTATAATGTAAATTTAATTAATTCTGATAATAATATGAATTATCTATTATTTAAAACTAAATTCACATTATTCCAATCATTGGAAACCCTCATTTATTTAAAGAGGTTCTTGGTGTGCTAGCAAAGTTTGGCAGCTATTCAAACGATAACTGGACACACCTATAATGTAAATTTAATTAATTCTGATAATAATATGAATTATCTATCATTTAAAACTAAATTCACATTATTCCAATCATTGGAAACCCTCATTTATTTAAAGAGGTTCTTGGTGTGCTAGCAAAGTTTGGCAGCTATTCAAACGATAACTGGACACACCTATAATGTAAATTTAATTAATTCTGATAATAATATGAATTATCTATTATTTAAAACTAAATTCACATTATTCCAATCATTGGAAACCCTCATTTATTTAAAGAGGTTCTTGGTGTGCTAGCAAAGTTTGGCAGCTATTCAAACGATAACTGGACACACCTATAATGTAAATTAAATTAATTCTGATAATAATATGAATTATCTATCATTTAAAACTAAATTTACATTATTCCAATCATTGGAAACCCTCATTTATTTAAAGAGGTTCTTGGTGTGCTAGCAAAGTTTGGCAGCTATTCAAACGATAACTGGACACACCTATAATGTAAATTTTAGTTTTTCTGGTAGAAATAACTATTATCTATCATTTAAAACTAAATTCACATTATTCCAATCATTGGAAACCCTCATTTATTTAAAGAGGTTCTTGGTGTGCTAGCAAAGTTTGGCAGCTATTCAAACGATAACTGGACACACCTATAATGTAAATTTTAGTTTTTCTGGTAGAAATAACTATTATCTATCATTTAAAACTAAATTCACATTATTCCAATCATTGGAAACCCTCATTTATTTAAAGAGGTTCTTGGTGTGCTAGCAAAGTTTGGCAGCTATTCAAACGATAACTGGACACACCTATAATGTAAATTTTAGTTTTTCTGGTAGAAATAACTATTATCTATCATTTAAAACTAAATTCACATTATTCCAATCATTGGAAACCCTCATTTATTTAAAGAGGTTCTTGGTGTGCTAGCAAAGTTTGGCAGCTATTCAAACGATAACTGGACACACCTATAATGTAAATTTAATTAATTCTGATAATAATATGAATTATCTATTATTTAAAACTAAATTCACATTATTCCAATCATTGGAAACCCTCATTTATTTAAAGAGGTTCTTGGTGTGCTAGCAAAGTTTGGCAGCTATTCAAACGATAACTGGACACACCTATAATGTAAATTTAATTAATTCTGATAATAATATGAATTATCTATCATTTAAAACTAAATTCACATTATTCCAATCATTGGAAACCCTCATTTATTTAAAGAGGTTCTTGGTGTGCTAGCAAAGTTTGGCAGCTATTCAAACGATAACTGGACACACCTATAATGTAAATTTAATTAATTCTGATAATAATATGAATTATCTATTATTTAAAACTAAATTCACATTATTCCAATCATTGGAAACCCTCATTTATTTAAAGAGGTTCTTGGTGTGCTAGCAAAGTTTGGCAGCTATTCAAACGATAACTGGACACACCTATAATGTAAATTTAATTAATGCTGATAATAATATGAATTATCTATCATTTAAAACTAAATTCACATTATTCCAATCATTGGAAACCCTCATTTATTTAAAGAGGTTCTTGGTGTGCTAGCAAAGTTTGGCAGCTATTCAAACGATAACTGGACACACCTATAATGTAAATTTAATTAATTCTGATAATAATATGAATTATCTATTATTTAAAACTAAATTCACATTATTCCAATCATTGGAAACCCTCATTTATTTAAAGAGGTTCTTGGTGTGCTAGCAAAGTTTGGCAGCTATTCAAACGATAACTGGACACACCTATAATGTAAATTTAATTAATTCTGATAATAATATGAATTATCTATCATTTAAAACTAAATTCACATTATTCCAATCATTGGAAACCCTCATTTATTTAAAGAGGTTCTTGGTGTGCTAGCAAAGTTTGGCAGCTATTCAAACGATAACTGGACACACCTATAATGTAAATTTAATTAATTCTGATAATAATATGAATTATCTATTATTTAAAACTAAATTCACATTATTCCAATCATTGGAAACCCTCATTTATTTAAAGAGGTTCTTGGTGTGCTAGCAAAGTTTGGCAGCTATTCAAACGATAACTGGACACACCTATAATGTAAATTTTAGTTTTTCTGGTAGAAATAACTATTATCTATCATTTAAAACTAAATTCACATTATTCCAATCATTGGAAACCCTCATTTATTTAAAGAGGTTCTTGGTGTGCTAGCAAAGTTTGGCAGCTATTCAAACGATAACTGGACACACCTATAATGTAAATTTAATTAATTCTGATAATAATATGAATTATCTATTATTTAAAACTAAATTCACATTATTCCAATCATTGGAAACCCTCATTTATTTAAAGAGGTTCTTGGTGTGCCAGCAAAGTTTGGCAGCTATTCAAACGATAACTGGACACACCTATAATGTAAATTTAATTAATTCTGATAATAATATGAATTATCTATTATTTAAAACTAAATTCACATTATTCCAATCATTGGAAACCCTCATTTATTTAAAGAGGTTCTTGGTGTGCTAGCAAAGTTTGGCAGCTATTCAAACGATAACTGGACACACCTATAATGTAAATTTAATTAATTCTGATAATAATATGAATTATCTATTATTTAAAACTAAATTCACATTATTCCAATCATTGGAAACCCTCATTTATTTAAAGAGGTTCTTGGTGTGCTAGCAAAGTTTGGCAGCTATTCAAACGATAACTGGACACACCTATAATGTAAATTTAATTAATTCTGATAATAATATGAATTATCTATTATTTAAAACTAAATTCACATTATTCCAATCATTGGAAACCCTCATTTATTTAAAGAGGTTCTTGGTGTGCCAGCAAAGTTTGGCAGCTATTCAAACGATAACTGGACACACCTATAATGTAAATTTAATTAATTCTGATAATAATATGAATTATCTATTATTTAAAACTAAATTCACATTATTCCAATCATTGGAAACCCTCATTTATTTAAAGAGGTTCTTGGTGTGCTAGCAAAGTTTGGCAGCTATTCAAACGATAACTGGACACACCTATAATGTAAATTTAATTAATTCTGATAATAATATGAATTATCTATTATTTAAAACTAAATTCACATTATTCCAATCATTGGAAACCCTCATTTATTTAAAGAGGTTCTTGGTGTGCTAGCAAAGTTTGGCAGCTATTCAAACGATAACTGGACACACCTATAATGTAAATTTAATTAATTCTGATAATAATATGAATTATCTATTATTTAAAACTAAATTCACATTATTCCAATCATTGGAAACCCTCATTTATTTAAAGAGGTTCTTGGTGTGCCAGCAAAGTTTGGCAGCTATTCAAACGATAACTGGACACACCTATAATGTAAATTTAATTAATTCTGATAATAATATGAATTATCTATTATTTAAAACTAAATTCACATTATTCCAATCATTGGAAACCCTCATTTATTTAAAGAGGTTCTTGGTGTGCTAGCAAAGTTTGGCAGCTATTCAAACGATAACTGGACACACCTATAATGTAAATTTAATTAATTCTGATAATAATATGAATTATCTATTATTTAAAACTAAATTCACATTATTCCAATCATTGGAAACCCTCATTTATTTAAAGAGGTTCTTGGTGTGCTAGCAAAGTTTGGCAGCTATTCAAACGATAACTGGACACACCTATAATGTAAATTTAATTAATTCTGATAATAATATGAATTATCTATTATTTAAAACTAAATTCACATTATTCCAATCATTGGAAACCCTCATTTATTTAAAGAGGTTCTTGGTGTGCCAGCAAAGTTTGGCAGCTATTCAAACGATAACTGGACACACCTATAATGTAAATTTAATTAATTCTGATAATAATATGAATTATCTATTATTTAAAACTAAATTCACATTATTCCAATCATTGGAAACCCTCATTTATTTAAAGAGGTTCTTGGTGTGCTAGCAAAGTTTGGCAGCTATTCAAACGATAACTGGACACACCTATAATGTAAATTTAATTAATTCTGATAATAATATGAATTATCTATTATTTAAAACTAAATTCACATTATTCCAATCATTGGAAACCCTCATTTATTTAAAGAGGTTCTTGGTGTGCCAGCAAAGTTTGGCAGCTATTCAAACGATAACTGGACACACCTATAATGTAAATTTTAGTTTTTCTGGTAGAAATAACTATTATCTATCATTTAAAACTAAATTCACATTATTCCAATCATTGGAAACCCTCATTTATTTAAAGAGGTTCTTGGTGTGCTAGCAAAGTTTGGCAGCTATTCAAACGATAACTGGACACACCTATAATGTAAATTTAATTAATTCTGATAATAATATGAATTATCTATCATTTAAAACTAAATTCACATTATTCCAATCATTGGAAACCCTCATTTATTTAAAGAGGTTCTTGGTGTGCTAGCAAAGTTTGGCAGCTATTCAAACGATAACTGGACACACCTATAATGTAAATTTAATTAATTCTGATAATAATATGAATTATCTATCATTTAAAACTAAATTCACATTATTCCAATCATTGGAAACCCTCATTTATTTAAAGAGGTTCTTGGTGTGCCAGCAAAGTTTGGCAGCTATTCAAACGATAACTGGACACACCTGTAATGTAAATTTAATTAATTCTGATAATAATATGAATTATCTATCATTTAAAACTAAATTCACATTATTCCAATCATTGGAAACCCTCATTTATTTAAAGAGGTTCTTGGTGTGCCAGCAAAGTTTGGCAGCTATTCAAACGATAACTGGACACACCTATAATGTAAATTCTAGTTTTTCTGATAAAGATATGAATTGTCTATCATTTAAAACTAAATTCACATTATTCCAATCATTGGAAACCCTCATTTATTTAAAGAGGTTCTTGGTGTGCTAGCAAAGTTTGGCAGCTATTCAAACGATAACTGGACACACCTATAATGTAAATTTAATTAATTCTGATAATAATATGAATTATCTATTATTTAAAACTAAATTCACATTATTCCAATCATTAGAAACCCTCATTTATTTAAAGAGGTTCTTGGTGTGCTAGCAAAGTTTGGCAGCTATTCAAACGATAACTGGACACACCTATAATGTAAATTTTAGTTTTTCTGATAAAGATATGAATTATCTATCATTTAAAACTAAATTCACATTATTCCAATCATTGGAAACCCTCATTTATTAAAAGAGGTTCTTGGTGTGCCAGCAAAGTTTGGCAGCTATTCAAACGATAACTGGACACACCTATAATGTAAATTTAATTAATTCTGATAATAATGTGAATTATCTATCATTTAAAACTAAATTCACATTATTCCAATCATTGGAAACCCTCATTTATTAAAAGAGGTTCTTGGTGTGCCAGCAAAGTTTGGCAGCTATTCTAAGGATAACTGGACACACCTATAATGTAAATTTAATTAATTCTGATAATAATATGAATTATCTATCATTTAAAACTGAATTCACATTATTCCAATCATTGGAAACCCTCATTTATTAAAAGAGGTTCTTGGTGTGCCAGCAAAGTTTGGCAGCTATTCTAAGGATAACTGGACACACCTATAATGTAAATTTAATTAATTCTGATAATAATATGAATTATCTATCATTTAAAACTGAATTCACATTATTCCAATCATTGGAAACCCTCATTTATTAAAAGAGGTTCTTGGTGTGCCAGCAAAGTTTGGCAGCTATTCTAAGGATAACTGGACACACCTATAATGTAAATTTAATTAATTCTGATAATAATATGAATTATCTATCATTTAAAACTAAATTCACATTATTCCAATCATTGGAAACCCTCATTTATTTAAAGAGGTTCTTGGTGTGCCATCAAAGTTTGGCAGCTATTCAAAGGATAACTGGACACACCTATAATGTAAATTTTAGTTTTTCTGGTAGAAATAACTATTATCTATCATTTAAAACTAAATTCACATTATTCCAATCATTGGAAACCCTCATTTATTTAAAGAGGTTCTTGGTGTGCCATCAAAGTTTGGCAGCTATTCAAAGGATAACTGGACACACCTATAATGTAAATTTTAGTTTTTCTGGTAGAAATAACTATTATCTATCATTTAAAACTAAATTCACATTATTCCAATCATTGGAAACCCTCATTTATTTAAAGAGGTTCTTGGTGTGCCATCAAAGTTTGGCAGCTATTCAAAGGATAACTGGACACACCTATAATGTAAATTTTAGTTTTTCTGGTAGAAATAACTATTATCTATCATTTAAAACTAAATTCACATTATTCCAATCATTGGAAACCCTCATTTATTTAAAGAGGTTCTTGGTGTGCCATCAAAGTTTGGCAGCTATTCAAACGATAACTGGACACACCTATAATGTAAATTTTAGTTTTTCTGGTAGAAATAACTATTATCTATCATTTAAAACTAAATTCACATTATTCCAATCATTGGAAACCCTCATTTATTAAAAGAGGTTCTTGGTGTGCCAGCAAAGTTTGGCAGCTATTCTAAGGATAACTGGACACACCTATAATGTAAATTTTAGTTTTTCTGGTAGAAATAACTATTATCTATCATTTAAAACTAAATTCACATTATTCCAATCATTGGAAACCCTCATTTATTTAAAGAGGTTCTTGGTGTGCCATCAAAGTTTGGCAGCTATTCAAAAGATAACTGGACACACCTATAATGTAAATTTTAGTTTTTCTGGTAGAAATAACTATTATCTATCATTTAAAACTAAATTCACATTATTCCAATCATTGGAAACCCTCATTTATTTAAAGAGGTTCTTGGTGTGCCATCAAAGTTTGGCAGCTATTCAAAGGATAACTGGACACACCTATAATGTAAATTTTAGTTTTTCTGGTAGAAATAACTATTATCTATCATTTAAAACTAAATTCACATTATTCCAATCATTGGAAACCCTCATTTGTTTAAAGAGGTTCTTGGTGTGCCATCAAAGTTTGGCAGCTATTCAAACGATAACTGGACACACCTATAATGTAAATTTTAGTTTTTCTGGTAGAAATAACTATTATCTATCATTTAAAACTAAATTCACATTATTCCAATCATTGGAAACCCTCATTTATTTAAAGAGGTTCTTGGTGTGCCAGCAAAGTTTGGCAGCTATTCAAACGATAACTGGACACACCTATAATGTAAATTTTAGTTTTTCTGGTAGAAATAACTATTATCTATCATTTAAAACTAAATTCACATTATTCCAATCATTGGAAACCCTCATTTATTTAAAGAGGTTCTTGGTATGCCATCAAAGTTTGGCAGCTATTCAAAGGATAACTGGACACACCTATAATGTAAATTTTAGTTTTTCTGGTAGAAATAACTATTATCTATCATTTAAAACTAAATTCACATTATTCCAATCATTGGAAACCCTCATTTATTTAAAGAGGTTCTTGGTGTGCCAGCAAAGTTTGGCAGCTATTCAAAGGATAACTGGACACACCTATAATGTAAATTTTAGTTTTTCTGGTAGAAATAACTATTATCTATCATTTAAAACTAAATTCACATTATTCCAATCATTGGAAACCCTCATTTATTTAAAGAGGTTCTTGGTGTGCCAGCAAAGTTTGGCAGCTATTCAAACGATAACTGGACACACCTATAATGTAAATTTTAGTTTTTCTGGTAGAAATAACTATTATCTATCATTTAAAACTAAATTCACATTATTCCAATCATTGGAAACCCTCATTTATTTAAAGAGGTTCTTGGTGTGCCATCAAAGTTTGGCAGCTATTCAAAGGATAACTGGACACACCTATAATGTAAATTTTAGTTTTTCTGGTAGAAATAACTATTATCTATCATTTAAAACTAAATTCACATTATTCCAATCATTGGAAACCCTCATTTATTTAAAGAGGTTCTTGGTGTGCCATCAAAGTTTGGCAGCTATTCAAAGGATAACTGGACACACCTATAATGTAAATTTTAGTTTTTCTGGTAGAAATAACTATTATCTATCATTTAAAACTAAATTCACATTATTCCAATCATTGGAAACCCTCATTTATTTAAAGAGGTTCTTGGTGTGCCATCAAAGTTTGGCAGCTATTCAAACGATAACTGGACACACCTATAATGTAAATTTTAGTTTTTCTGGTAGAAATAACTATTATCTATCATTTAAAACTAAATTCACATTATTCCAATCATTGGAAACCCTCATTTATTTAAAGAGGTTCTTGGTGTGCCAGCAAAGTTTGGCAGCTATTCAAAGGATAACTGGACACACCTATAATGTAAATTTTAGTTTTTCTGGTAGAAATAACTATTATCTATCATTTAAAACTAAATTCACATTATTCCAATCATTGGAAACCCTCATTTATTTAAAGAGGTTCTTGGTGTGCCATCAAAGTTTGGCAGCTATTCAAAGGATAACTGGACACACCTATAATGTAAATTTTAGTTTTTCTGGTAGAAATAACTATTATCTATCATTTAAAACTAAATTCACATTATTCCAATCATTGGAAACCCTCATTTATTTAAAGAGGTTCTTGGTGTGCCATCAAAGTTTGGCAGCTATTCAAAGGATAACTGGACACACCTATAATGTAAATTTTAGTTTTTCTGGTAGAAATAACTATTATCTATCATTTAAAACTAAATTCACATTATTCCAATCATTGGAAACCCTCATTTATTTAAAGAGGTTCTTGGTGTGCCAGCAAAGTTTGGCAGCTATTCAAAGGATAACTGGACACACCTATAATGTAAATTTTAGTTTTTCTGGTAGAAATAACTATTATCTATCATTTAAAACTAAATTCACATTATTCCAATCATTGGAAACCCTCATTTATTTAAAGAGGTTCTTGGTGTGCCATCAAAGTTTGGCAGCTATTCAAAGGATAACTGGACACACCTATAATGTAAATTTTAGTTTTTCTGGTAGAAATAACTATTATCTATCATTTAAAACTAAATTCACATTATTCCAATCATTGGAAACCCTCATTTATTTAAAGAGGTTCTTGGTGTGCCAGCAAAGTTTGGCAGCTATTCAAAGGATAACTGGACACACCTATAATGTAAATTTTAGTTTTTCTGGTAGAAATAACTATTATCTATCATTTAAAACTAAATTCACATTATTCCAATCATTGGAAACCCTCATTTATTTAAAGAGGTTCTTGGTGTGCCAGCAAAGTTTGGCAGCTATTCAAACGATAACTGGACACACCTATAATGTAAATTTTAGTTTTTCTGGTAGAAATAACTATTATCTATCATTTAAAACTAAATTCACATTATTCCAATCATTGGAAACCCTCATTTGTTTAAAGAGGTTCTTGGTGTGCCATCAAAGTTTGGCAGCTATTCAAACGATAACTGGACACACCTATAATGTAAATTTTAGTTTTTCTGGTAGAAATAACTATTATCTATCATTTAAAACTAAATTCACATTATTCCAATCATTGGAAACCCTCATTTATTTAAAGAGGTTCTTGGTGTGCCATCAAAGTTTGGCAGCTATTCAAACGATAACTGGACACACCTATAATGTAAATTTTAGTTTTTCTGGTAGAAATAACTATTATCTATCATTTAAAACTAATTTCACATTATTCCAATCATTGGAAACCCTCATTTATTTAAAGAGGTTCTTGGTGTGCCAGCAAAGTTTGCCAGCTATTCAAACGATAACTGATAATAAACCTAGTTAAGACATACAGATGAGCAAGTTGAGTCCATTGTTCAATATTAGGACAATTTTTTAAAGATTCAGACGATTCCGGTCGTTTCAACTTAAACTTTTTTTCGATTTCTTCCAAAACATTTTGTTGCATTAGCAACAAAGGTACTCTATAAATATTTGAAACATCATGTACTCCAATTACCTGAAAATTTGCATATTCGTTAACAATTCTTTTTTCCAAAAACTTACTTGATCAATTTTAACTCGACAACTATTTCCAATTTTTTCTTTTATCCCTCTTGAAATTGGACGTTCAGATCGACAAACAATCAAATCTGGCATAAGTTTGTATGTACCAGTTTTGGCAACTGATTGTTGCAGAGGCTTTGTTTTTATTTCACCAGTTGACTTTAAATCAATCAACTTTGACACATGAATATGCATAAATCTTGAACAGTCATCAGGATATGTGAAATCCGCCATGGCATGCATAAATGGATCTGATTCCATATCCCCAACTGTGCCACCAAGTTCAACAATAACAATATCTGGACAAATATCTGTGCCATCCACGGGTCGTTGAGCAACATCTTCAACCCATTTTTTAATTGCACCAGTTACATGTGGAACAACCTGAACCGTTTTCCCGAGGTATTTTCCCTGTCGTTCATCACGAATAATTTTATCATAAATTTTTCCAGCTGTTATGTTGTTATCGCTTGTTAAACGAACGTTCATAAACCTTTCATAATTTCCAAGATCTTGATCAACTTCTCCACCATCATCAAGGACAAAAACTTCACCTATAAAATAATAAGTTTATGGCATTTAGAAAATTAGAATGGAAGTCAACTAATTAAAGGAGTAATTTATTTTAAGGGGATAGCTATTGATTTTTTTGTTTGCTAAAAATAGATCTGATAGCCCTCTAATAAATTTACATACCATGTTCCCACGGAGAAAATGTTCCAGCATCAATATTTAAATACGGATCAATTTTAATTGCAGTTACGCGGTAGCCATTTGCTTTTAAGAGTACTCCAATACTTGAAGAAACAATTCCTTTTCCAACTCCGCTCATTACACCACCAGATATTAAAATTATTTTAACAGGATTTTGGGGATCAGCTGGCAAACACATTTTATGCTAATAAGAAACAACGTTTTATTGAGACTGAAAAGAACAAAATTTATATATATTTTAACATATGAATTTAAAAAAAATAAACGATCAAATTATATGAGAACGAGAAAACCATACCTTATGAATATGACAGATAGTTTGGTTGCTTTATTTTCATCCAAGTGGAGTGGTGCAAAATAACCGACTAAAATTGATTATTTTGAACTTTTTGAGTATTATAAGGACAAGTCCCCAGCCACATTTTTTCACCAATGATCGTTATTTATACTAAACAATTGATTAGCAAATGCAACTTTTTTAGAACTGGATAATAATTGACGCTAATTGCTGGCAGCATGATAAAAATCATTATATAACCTTACAGTAATACCATTTTTTATGATAAGACATAATTTTGATTACCATGCATGCAATACAACACAAAATGAGAACGTTACCACTGTATCAAAAAAAGTGAAACAAAGTCATAAAAAATGGTAGTTTCGAAATCTTTATTTGTTTGTATTGCATCGTTATTTCTTTGTTAGTCGAGGAAAGGAATGATAACCCCACCAGTTTTTCTCATCATGCATTTTTTTGCTAAAGTAATCATAGATAGTTAATGTTTTTTTTATCAACAATTGTTTACACAAAAGATTTAACCAAAAAAGTAGGACTTAAAAGGAAACTTTTGTTTTATCAATTTAATTTTTTTTGCTGCAGTAGCAGCTTGCTTAAGTAATAATCTTTGCTCCTTTCAAAGAATGCAAATAAATGGGCGTTCACATTGAATTCCTATCTCAGAGAGTTTCATAAGATCATGAAAAAAAGGAATATAAAAACGACACAAAAAAAGACATAAAATGTCCTTAAATTTGTGATCACACAAAAAAGGTATGGATCATAACTTTATTTTACTTGTCTTATTGGCAATTACTGTGTCATGTCAAAGTGTTGCTGTTAGAAATTTCAAAAATGTAAATCATCTTGCAGATGAAACACTTACTTGTAATACGACGAGCCCAGTTAATTTGTCTCCTGGTAATCAAAGTTTGGTATTCATTGTTCATGATTCAGTAACGACAAAGTTAGTTAACTTTAATACTATCCTGTAAAAGAGTTAAAAGGTCGCTCCATTAAAGCATACTCGTTAGAGGGATTAGGTTTTTTTGTAATACGCTATAGAAATCAAGCATTTCAAAAAACAATAATTCCGTAAACATGCTAGCACGGCCGTACGCGGCAAGGCACTACACGCTTACTTTATCTAATGAATAAAAATTTTAGTGTAATGATTAATGAAATGCAAAAGGAAATGGAAAAAACAATTTATGACATTAAAAATCAACATCCTGAAACCAAATTGACACTTATCGTGTTTAATAATTATTCAATGCACCAACCTATTGATACATACGATTCAAATGTTTTTTTAGAAGGCTTTAAGCAATTTGCTTACCGAAATTATTATAATACAACTGTGGTATTTTTTTTATTTGTTGCAACACAACACATACTAGGGCAACTAGCTAAATTTTAAAAAAAAAGTTTTTTGCCTAGAAATCACATGTCCATTTTCGATATTGCAACAAAATATCCACGGGTTGTTCACAGTTTATTTTTCAATCTGTCACAAACTGATGTCAAAAATTTCGTGTTTCTTTTTTCTTTATGTGAGACATTTTTCTAGGAGAAAAATGGAAAAAGGCCGAAATGTCAAAGGTTGGAAAATAGAATAAAACAGTCCCGCAGCTCTGTAGTGAACGTTATCAGCTATGAAACTTCAAAAGAGATATTAGGAACAATTCACCGCTTTTTTCTTTAATTATTGTTTTCTGTTAAATCTAGATCCACATTTTTAGAAATCTTGCAAAGATCTTCCCGTTCTTGAAGCCATCTATATCTACCTTAGTGCATATGAAGGATCACGAAATTCAAATATTTACTTTTTTATGGATGGAATCATGAGATATGATAATGATGCACTATTCAGTCATGTTAAAAACCTTATTGTTGAAACGCAATCAAAAGTTAGCTTTGTTCAAACAAGTGTCTGGCCATGTGGGGAATCCATAACAACAGAAGGGCCATTATTTATGTGGAATATTTCATCAATAAGTGGTGGAGAAGTTTTTGTGCTCTCTCGATATTTAGTTCGATCATTAATGAGTACATTCGTTGATCAATTTAAAAGTTCACAAATTGTTGAAGTCACTTTTAATGATTGCACAAATGAAATAATATTCCCATTTTCATTGGATTCACAAACCCATGCAGTTAATATTTTAATTGATGGTGGATTAAGTGTCACACAATATATTGATCCAGATGGAAATACTAATAATGCTGCAGTAACAAACGCATATGCAGATTATGGATCAAGTTCAAGGCTTGATCAAATTCTTGAATCTTCTAATAGTGATAATAGCTTTTAAACATTTTTGCTTTAAAGAGATGCACATGCTTTTCGATACGAAAATGTTATTCCTGTTAGTTGCGCAAATACTGAAAACTCTTACAATTTCAATTTTGCTTTTATGGCATTACAAAATTTGCATAGGTTTTCCCTTAAAGCATTTGCGCAGTTGAGCAGAATAATATTATTGTATTTAAAGCATGTGTGTCTCTTTAACCCCTAAAACCTAACATTGCTTAATCTATCTTTTTTAGGTTCGATTAAACCAGGATATTGGGCAATAAAACTTAAAGCTTCTGAAGGAGCGTGTTCCATCCGAATAACAACACAATCGAATATTTTTGTAAATTATTCATTTGTTCAAGATGAACATGATGATATTGGAACATTATCACCGATTTCAGGAAGTTGTTAAAAGTTTTTTAAAGCTCTTTAAATTAGATTTTTAAGTTAATAATTATTTGATTGCACATGTTAATGGTTTAATGCCCTCCGATCCAGCTAAAAGTGGAATCCTTAAAAGTGCTACTTTAAGTTCTAATGGATCTAGCTTGCATCTGGTAAAATATACATGTTTGCGTACAATATAATTTGACTAAATATTTTTAGGAAATGCGTTTACGTGATTCAAAAACATGTAAACATGAATACATTTCTTATGCATTTGGAATTTCTCCAGATGTTTTTAAATTAACTAAATTAACCGTAAGTATACATTGACAGCTAAAGAACTGAATTTAATATTGATTTTATAGTTCAACGGAGTTGATCCTGATGGCTATGATTTTCAACGGGTTCATATGGTGGTCAATTAATATACATAAACTTTAATTATAATATTAAAAAAATATTTTTATTTAACAAAAATTTTAAATTTTTGAAGTGAACAAATAAATTTCAGCAAAAAGTTAAAAATAGAACAAAAACAAAACTTATAAATGAATATTAAAGCCCATTTTTACTAAAATAGTTTTCTGTATCTTCTAAGGCGTCATAAAGAATGCCGTAATTACAAATATATGTGTGCCAAGGTAATGTAAATATAAGTGAAGCAAACACAGCTATAACAAATCTTTCGGCATCATGTGTCCAAAATTTGAATACAAAAATAAGCACTCGGGAAAAGAAAAATACAGTAAAAACTGCTGCACAAAAGACTGCAATATAGCTTGGTTTCTTTTTGTACAAAGAAGTTAGCCGTGATAAAATACATTCCTTTTGAAGATTTTTTTGAAGCAACATTTGCTTCTCTAGATCTGATATAGTTTTTTCAAGTTTTATTGCAGCATTCTGGCTTGCTTCTTTAAAGGCCGGTGTGTCATCGTATTTCTTGAATTCTTTCATTGCTTTTTTAATCTAAAAAATAAAATGTAATTTAGGGGAAAGGTTGTGTCTCGCTGAAGAAAACTCATTTTTACTTACATCTGTAAACTGTTTGTAATCATCACAAATTTTTAGATACTTATCGTCTGATAGAAGTCCAGGAATTTGACAATAAGGTAAAATATGTGTTTTTGGAAATTTGATTTCTTTTGTGAAAAAACGAAAACCAATAAATAACGAAACAATAACACAATTGGCTATAATCACAGGGACAATAGTTGTTCTAAATTTCATTATTAGAGATTTTACAGAATTCTTGCTTTGACACCAACAAGGCATCAGCCATTTTAAAACATCTTTTCTTTTCATTTTTTGGAAGAAATAAAAAAATAGTTGTTGTCGTTGAAGATGGACATTATGGTTTTGTCTAATCATATAATCGATTAAATATTTGGAGTGAAAGATTTCTCACTTTTAATAATATAAGTTCTCACTGGAAGCATTTGATCCTTTAAGGCATTTTTTTATGACTGTGAAAATGCCCTAAACAGCATATTTTTTTATGTTCAACATTGTCGTAATAATGTTTTGTTGTCTAGCTAACAAAATCATTTACAGAAATAAAGAATTGATGAGAACTGCTTGGGCATTTTCACAGTCGCGAAAAAAAAACTCAATTGTTAACAATAGAGCAAAATCAAGATTACGTGTTATCAAAAAGAAAGTTATGGTATGCATTTTCAGGCTCGTTTTGTAATTAGAATAATAGCTGTTATTGAACAGAAGAAAGGAGTTTTTGTTTTTAAACTCAAAAGAATAGGCATTTTTAGAAATCTAAGATCAACCAAAACAATTTTCAAGGTCATGGTTGCGCAATGGTCGTAAACATCAATTTTTGTTGCACAATAGCACTGTTGATTTGCCGTATTTTGCCATCAACGACTTTTTTTGCCATTCTTTTTGGTCATATCTTTGTTTTCACTTCAACAATGAAGAGTTGCATTTTATTTTTGCTGTTGTCTTATTTCAGTTTTGTTTTTGCACATAACATTTGTCCAGGACCTAATTCAACACCAAATGGAGGTAATATGCAACTTTAATAAACAAAACCATTAATATAGGCATATTTTAGTCATTGAAAGAAATGCTGCTGAAATTTATCCCGATGATGAAATAGTGCTATCTGAAGATGGAAAACATTTTATACAATATAACCCTGAAACAAATCACAGTGTTAATCACATTGATACAGTAAGTTTTGAAGATTATCTAAAACACTCTTAAAGTTTTCTTAAGTGTGCTGCATTTACATGTGGAAGAAAAACATTTCCACATGGAATTCGTTTTGAAGTGATAAGTGATAAGCCGTTGATGTCATGTGAACAACATCGATGTTTAAATCCAGATAAAATAAAATGTCGAAAAACAACTGAATACGGTGCATGTTATGGAGAAAATGAATATGTTGCCGGATTTATTGTTAGAAAAAATGCAACAAAGGAATGGGTTGAAGTTGAGTGTTGCGGTTATGAAGAAAATTTAAATTCAACCTTTGTAAAACTCTTGGCTATTTCATTAACAACACCTTATAAACATGAAATTGTTATTGAAAATGAAACTATGATCGCATCAGATTATGTTAAGGATATTAAGAAAACTGTTGATATTTCTGGGAAGTAAGTTTGTATAAGCATTGTGAATGTGACAAAAAACAAAATTTCTAGAACAATTTTATCAGTTTCCATTTATCGTATGAAATGTGACAACGCAAATATGCCACAAAATGTTTCAAACGTTTATGATAAGCGTGAAACTTTAATCGATGCTGATGGAGTTGGTAAATTTGAGGTAATTGTTTTCACTTCTAAATCTCACGAATTGCAGTAGTTCTTTAGAATGAAACAAAAACTTGTGATATACTTTCTCTTTGTTTTAACTGCCAAAGTAATACTCCCAATTTTAAATGCTTACCAGAAAAATGCATAAATAATGATAGAATTATTTGTCGCAATAATATTAACGTTGAAAATTGCATCGACGATAATCAATGGGTAGCAGAATTCGGCAAAGATTCTAACGGCGAATATAATATGTCAATTGTTAAATGCTGTGAATACAATGAAACTGTTAAACCAGAGTTTACTAAGTTTCAAACATTTAATATTTCTACAGTTACGGTAGAAAACATTGTTCGAGAAGAAGGAATACCAAAAAAGTAAAAACTTGAAAAAAACATGAAAATTTCTTTTGTTACAGTTACTACATTAAGCTTTTTAAAACACTCAACATACTTAACTCTAATACTTAATTTTTAGTGTCATTTATTCAGCATCAATTTATTCACTTCCATGCCCAAGTGCCACTGATCAAATTAAATTACTACAACAAAAATTGCAACAAGGATATGTTCAATCAATGTTTAGAGATTTAATGAGCCGAATGTCAAAGAAGGTAATAAAAGATGAAGCTGCAAATATTCCAGAAGGGATGGGGCCATTTATTGAAGCCCAACAAAATTCATTAATAGATACTGTTTTATCTATGGCTGCTAATCCATCAATTTTTCAAGATTCAAATGCAACAAGAAATACTTTAAAAGATGCTCTGGAAGATATTCGCAAAAATGCAAAAAAAGAAAATGGTTCAAACAATGTTCTAAAAGAAGATACAACTAAAAATGCAACAGCAGCAATTAACAACGGTCCAACGACAAAGTTGTTTTTAAAGCCTGGCCGTAAATTCGTAAATCCATAAACTGTTAGACTTTCATGCTGAATAATTTTTAATAGTGTCTGACCTTTTTTTAATATTGAGCTTTCATTTCTTTCCTTTTTTGTAGTTTATTTTTCACTAATAAATTCATTCAGAATATCGTGAACGCTACTACTAAAACGATACACATTTGATGAGTAAAGCTGGAATTCTTAAATATTCAAACATTTGAAAGATTAACGCCGCATTTTGTAAATGAAAGACAAGCAAAAATCATCTTTTTTGTCGATTATAGTGTTTCGCAATAACCATTTCAGTGTAATAGTTTTCTTTTTATCGACAAAAAATATTCATTTTTTTATTACGATTATCGCATTTGAGCGAAAATAGAAAAGAAAAAAAGCTGATGCATTTTCAGCACTCTCCACTTTTGTTGTAAAAAATGCCAAAAACTATAGCTTTAAAATAAAAAAATGTTCTTCTTCTATATCATGTATACGATTTTTCTCTTGCTATTTTTGTGGCAATAATTTATTCATAAAATTTAAGTATGCACGGTAAATTAATTAAGCAATGCAGTAATTAAAAAAATCAAATAAATTAAAAAGCATAACACCAGAAGAAATTGTAAATGGAAAACAGACAAAACTCTTTCGCAATGAATATTTTGTCGAAATTTCTTTCTTTTCATCGACCAAAAAAATATTCGTTGTTTACTTTGATGATTGTGAGATAAAAAAAGAAAAGAGAATAAAGGCGATGCATTTTTTTTTTAAATAAAGCTTGCTCAAAAGCTATTAAACTCCCTAATTTGCATAAATTGAATAACCATGCTTATCCATGCATTTTCAGCACAATTTTGTGTATTTCTGTTGTAAACAACTGCCGTTTTTGAATATTTAAGATTTTAATAAAATGTTATCATTGCATTTAAAAAAGTTTTTGCAACAACAATTTTAACTATAAAATAACTTTATCACCGACAGCATGGATTTATTTTTATTTTTTTACATTATTTGTACAATCTTAAGAGTTTACATAACATTCATATTTTTTCTTTCTATCTAATCATTGATAAAACAGCACAAAGTGAATGATGAAATAAATGTTTTTAGCTCAAAAATGATTCTAATTAATTTTGGAGCTGTTTTTGAGCTTTTTTCGGGGTTGAATTTTCTTACCGAAAAAGTTTAGTTTTAAATTTTGCATCTTTAAAATTTTTATTAAAATATTACGTCTCGAAAAATTTTTTAATAAAGCTTGCTCAAAAGCTATTAAACTCCCTAATTTGAATAACCATGCTTATCCAAATATGGTACAATATTCTCTAAGATCTTCGTCAACCTCAAAGTTTCTGTTACTAAAAATAGCCATGGCAAGTTCACAAAAATCCATAATGAAATAATAAAATGTTTCTGGAAGGTGATCGGTAGTTTTAATGCGATAATTCCAGTTGAAAACATAACAAAGAATCCGATATGTGTTTTCCATTCCCATTGATCCAACATTTTTTTTAGCTTTTTTTCAATGCAACGTTTTTGAAGTTCTTCTTGTTGATGACATTTTGAATCGAGCTCATAAATCTTCCTTGATAAATCAAGAGTAAGATTTAAAATTAGCATATTTGTTGTAAAATCAATGGTATTGTTTCGAAGTTTTGTGAGTATTTTGAGTTCCTAAAATGTTATTGATTTACTGATATTTCATTTGTATGACAAGAGGGTGATAATTTCATAATTCAGAGTTACGATCGTTAAAAACATGAACTAAAGCTTTTGTATTATTGTTGACAAAATATAAAAAAATTTCGAAAAATAAAAAATGTAGCATTCATATTACTTGCTTTATTTGTTACTTTAATTCATTCAAATAAAATTATGGATGCAACCAGTGTACTCCCGCTCCCTAATTTCCCGCTCCCGCTCGCTCCCGCTCGCTCCCGCTCCTAACGTAGCATCTCGCTCCTCGCTCCCGCTCGCTTTTGCCGTTTTTTAATCCGCTCCCGCTCGCTCCCGCTCCTTTCACTTACTCCCGCTCGCTCCCGCTCCGGCTCCCATGTTTAACAGCTTTTCAAAAAATTTTTTATTATGTTAAACGAAAACAAAAACAATCAATTGTAAAGTGAACTGTTCAAATGTAGTAATAATTTATTATTGAGATATTCATGTTTGGTACGATTCTTTAGTCCTTTTGTTGCAATTGCAGCACTTGAAAAAAAAATTTTTTTTGATGGTGGATGTTCCCGTAATACTTGTTGAACTTCTTTCCAGTATTTTAGAAATCAGGATTTGGAGTTTTGATCACATCCATTTTTTCTTCTTCTTTTTGTACAGCATTCCATAGATTGATATCACAGCTTTTTAAATGTCTTTTCAGGTTTGAAGATTTTGAAGTAACAGTACAACTGCATTTTTTACACCTTGCTTCATCAAGAATAACATTAAAATGTTTATAAACACAGCTTTGTTTCTGACTCATATTCAGTTTAGTTTAAGTACAAGAGCGCTTTGGGGCCTCGCTACGCGAGTCCCCCGATTTCGTTTTACATGCAACGTTAAATTAACATTAACATTTTAGCACAAATATTAAACTTCTATAAACATTTTAACATAACCTTCCACCTGAGGCCTGAGGCCTAAGGCCTAAGCCTAAGCTAAGCTCATGTTTGGCGCTAATATAGTATAATTACTGGACTGAGATGGTATATAGTACCCTTAGAGTGGGATATCGTAGTTTTTTTACATGTCTGGTTTGTTATTAAAAATATAGAAGAAAAAAACACATAAAAGGAGGAATTGAAATAAGTAAATGCATCTCTTCTTTATTAACTGGGTATTAGTTTGCTAGACAAAATGTCCAACATTTTAAGCCCTCTAGCCATGGCTCCCAGCTTTTAGAGAGTAAGTTGATTATTTTTTGTTTGGGGTTAACAACTCGAACAAAACCCTCTTCAACTTAAAACTCCTCTTAAACTTAAATCTTAAAACTAACAACTTTAAAAACTTAAAACATAAAAAATATTAATATTCTTTCCTAAGTAACACATTTCTTCATCATCATTATCATAATTTACTTCTAGGTAACGCATTTGTTCGTCACCATCATCTTCTTCTACTTCTTCATTGTTATTAGTATCAAATTTTCTGGCATCTTCTTGCAAATTATCGAGTGGATTACAATTCATTATAAACTATATTTCTTGAGCAATTAACATCCTCTGCATGAACTTTAAGCAGTAATCGTTCCTCAGCACGTGTTCGAGGCTAAAATTTCCATTACTAATATCAACACCAATCTTATAAAATGTTTGACTTTGTGACTTATTAATCGTTAATGCAAAGGCAGGACGAACTGGAAATTGCTTACGAAGAACTTGAAATAAACTCAATTCATCCAAAAGTGTTATCCTTGGGATCATTACAACTGGATCTTCACCTTCTTTAACATTAGTTAGCTTTTCGGCAACAATAATATTGCGCTCAAGCTTCTTAACCAACAATCTTGTACCATTACATAAACCTTCACGAATACTTAAATTTCTCATGAGCATTACTACTGTATTTTCTCTTAAACGTAAATTATAGGCTGGAAAACCACTTGGTTAAAAACCTTCAAAATCTTCAGGAGAGTATTTAATAGAATTTCCTTCACCAATGCTTTCAACTTGATCAATAGCTTGATATACTTTTTCAGTTTCAGAATCAAGCAGATTAATAACTTTTTCATTGTAATCGTCAACTATCGAATTTAAGTTCATAAGGATTGCTCTTGACCTTAATGCTTTGTAATCTCTAGATTCAATAATATCTTTGTAAATAACTTCAACTAAATCTTCTTCAAAAATACATTCTTCAGGTAATTTTACTTTACCATTACTATCATTTGCGCTTCCGTCACCAATCCTTAAAATTTCTTTTGCATAATCACCCCCACTTGGATCTGCTCTTTCATTTCTAACCAATGTGAATTGATTAGAAGCAAAATGTTCCCAAAGTGAACTTGTCTTAATACTACTTCTTACAACATCATTTCGAGTTCCATTTTTAACAACAGGTCCAAGTTGGCAAAAATCGCCTCCAAGTACCATAACTTTACCTCCAAATGGAATATCGTTATTGATAATATCTTGCAACTTTTTATCAACAACTTCTAAAGCATGGCGAGGTGCTTCATCCCAAATAATAACATCAACTAAATCGTTTCCAATAGGATCTAAAAGGGAAACTCCTGAACTACTTTCATCACCAAATGGAAAATCAAGCTTAAAAACATTATGGCAAGTACGGCCTGTTTCAAATATGAAGCAGCAATACTGCCTTTCTTGACAGGGATGGGAAATACGGCAACAAAGCATGGCCGTGCCGGCTGCGTGGCCAAAACGTTTCGGTCGATCGGCCTGCGGCCGACCGCATTTTGTTTTTATAAGTCGAAAAACACAGAATTTATCAAAAATCGAATGCCGTGCCGGCAACCGGCCGCATTTCTCGTCCCTGCTTTCTTGTTTGTCATGTCAGTCATTGCACACCTTTGTGAATAACATAGACAAACTAATATTGCAAAAAAATCATACTTAAGCATTTTAACATTCTAGAATTATCCTTTTCATACCACAACATTCCTTCTCGAACATTCTAGAACAAACCTTTTTTTTTTTTTTTACGTCTTGGAGCACTCATTCTCGAACATTCTAAAACAAAATGTTTTCAAACATTTTGGAACATTCTTTCTCGAAGTTTCGAAAAATTTTACTTTACGACAAACAGACAAAAAAATTCAAATTAAATAGGTTGAAAAAGTAAAGCAAAAAAAGATGCAAAAGTTGTTTGTGTGTGAAAAAGAAAATAAACACTAGGTTACTGGGTCAAAGGTGCAGTGGTACGCATAAACACATAAGAGTAAAATTAATTATTTTTTGAGAAAATATTGCAAAAAAACTCTGAACTTGGAAAGAGCCGCTCTTTCGAAGTCGCTCCCGCTCGCTCCCAGCTCTTTCGAAGTCGCTCCCGCTCCCTTAATAAGAGGGCGGGAGCGGGAGCGAGGAGCGGGGCGGGAGCGGGAGTACACTGGATGCAACAACAAAGATAATAGGCCGTTAATAAAAAAATTAATAAATAGAATTGCCATAATTAAAAATTCAGACACTTAAAAGATTGAACACATAAAACATTTGTATATGTATAGCAGACAAAAATCATCTTTTTTTGTCGGTAACACTCTTTCGCAATGACTATTTCATTGAAATTTCTTTCTTTTCTTCGACCAAAAAAATTTATTCGTTTTTTGTTGTAATGATTGCTTTTGCGCCAAAAAAAGGAAAGAAAAATAGGCGATAAGCAAAATTTTGCGTTTTTATTTGATTATAAACCAACGCAAAAGGATTTATTCTCCTTTTTTTCGATTAAATGCAATTTCAAGGCGTTTCACTTTTGTTCTTCAAAACGCGTTTTGAATTTTTAAAATTCGAAATAAATGTTTCCACAAAATGACCAAATTTATTTATTGTGAATGAAATAATGACATTCAAAAAAAGTCATTATTTTATAAAGAGCTGGTGATCCCTATAACAGCATATATGAAAGTATTACAAAAATGGAGCTTGTCATCAAAAATTTAATATCGGGCTATCATACTACCAAAACTAGAACTTCATAACTATTTGCTGAGTAGAAATCACTCCAACTGGCTCAATAAACGGCTTAAAAGGCATAAAACGGATCTCAAGCATGTCTATATCTTGGCCCGTACACCATATTTTTTCACAGTTTTCAAAATTTAGTAGCCTCAACTGCACACGCTGGAGCTGCCTGGATATTATTATTAAATTGCAAAAGATAGCCTCAAATTAATTCTAAACCACCGAAATAGCCTCAGAAAAACTTCTGTCAACTAAAACTTGACGACTTTGCCTTAAACTGCTACCATTTTTTAGATCATTAATCTTTAAAGACCATTAGGTCAAAAATGTTGTAAAAAATGTTCTCAATGTACTTTCTTTTATGAGTGTTTACACTGCCATTGTTGTTTAACACACTTTTGTAAATATCAAAGTTAATATTTGTCGATAGCTTTTTTGACATTTTAAGTTTCTTTTCATTTTTGTTCACTTCATTTACGAACTAACCCTAAAATGAAAAAACTTTCAAAATTCTATCAACTTTTAAAACAAACCCCGTTCAGTTATTATGATGTAACTTCTTTAACTGCAGAATGCCAAAAAGATGTTATTCTTAGTTGCTTATGTTTTTTGTTATTTTTGGTCTTCAAAGAATTATGAAAGAGCAACGGCCATTTGACCTACGAAGATCTCTGCAACTTTGGAATTTATTTTTGGCGGTTTTTAGTGGAGTTGGTGCTTTGATTACTGGAAAAGCGATATTTAATGAAGTTGAAAAGCATGGATTGGTGGAATCTTATTGTAAGAAGGGTGATTTTTGGGCACGGTTTATCTGGATATTAAACATTTTTATTTTGTTATTCAAAAATCTTGGTGCTTGGTGATACGTTGTTTATTGTGTTGAGAAAGATGCCTGTTTTAAACACAATGTTTAGCAGAAAGAAAAATATACTCTCAGGATATGCTATGAATTCTTTTAGAAAATGAGGGTTTCCAATGATTGGAATAATGTGAATGGCTCTTGGTGAGTCAGCAACGTTTAGCAGCTATTCAAACGATAACTGGACACACCTATAATGTAAATTTTAGTTTTTCTGGTAGAAATAACTATTATCTATCATTTAAAACTAAATTCACATTATTCCAATCATTGGAAACTCTGATTTATTAAAAGAGTTTCTTGGTGTGTCAGCAACGTTTAGCAGCTATTCAAACGATAACTGGACACACATATAATGTAAATTTTAGTTTTTCTGGTAGAAATAACTATTATCTATCATTTAAAACTAAATTCACATTATTCCAATCATTGGAAACTCTGATTTATTAAAAGAGTTTCTTGGTGTGTCAGCAACGTTTAGCAGCTATTCAAACGATAACTGGACACACCTATAATGTAAATTTTAGTTTTTCTGGTAGAAATATTTATTATCTATCATTTAAAACTAAATTCACATTATTCCAATCATTGGAAACCCTCATTTATTTAAAGAGGTTCTTGGTGTGCCAGCAAAGTTTGGCAGCTATTCAAACGATAACTGGACACACCTATAATGTAAATTTTAGTTTTTCTGGTAGAAATATTTATTATCTATCATTTAAAACTAAATTCACATTATTCCAATCATTGGAAACCCTCATTTATTTAAAGAGGTTCTTGGTGTGCCAGCAAAGTTTGGCAGCTATTCAAAGGATAGCTGGACACACCTATAATGTAAAATTTAGTTTTTCTGATAAAGATATGAATTATCTATCATTTAAAACTAAATTCACATTATTCCAATCATTGGAAACCCTCATTTATTTAAAGAGGTTCTTGGTGTGCCAGCAAAGTTTGGCAGCTATTCAAAGGATAGCTGGACACACCTATAATGTAAATTTTAGTTTTTCTGATAAAGATATGAATTATCTATCATTTAAAACTAAATTCACATTATTCCAATCACTGGAAACCCTCATTTATTTAAAGAGGTTCTTGGTGTGCCAGCAAAGTTTGGCAGCTATTCAAAGGATAGCTGGACACACCTATAATGTAAATTTTAGTTTTTCTGATAAAGATATGAATTATCTATCATTTAAAACTAAATTCACATTATTCCAATCATTGGAAACCCTCATTTATTTAAAGAGGTTCTTGGTGTGCCAGCAAAGTTTGGCAGCTATTCAAAGGATAGCTGGACACACCTATAATGTAAATTTTAGTTTTTCTGATAAAGATATGAATTATCTATCATTTAAAACTAAATTCACATTATTCCAATCATTGGAAACCCTCATTTATTTAAAGAGGTTCTTGGTGTGCCAGCAAAGTTTGGCAGCTATTCAAAGGATAGCTGGACACACCTATAATGTAAAATTTAGTTTTTCTGGTAGAAACAACTATTATCTATCATTTAAAACTAAATTCACATTATTCCAATCACTGGAAACCCTCATTTATTTAAAGAGGTTCTTGGTGTGCCAGCAAAGTTTGGCAGCTATTCAAAGGATAGCTGGACACACCTATAATGTAAATTTTAGTTTTTCTGATAAAGATATGAATTATCTATCATTTAAAACTAAATTCACATTATTCCAATCACTGGAAACCCTCATTTATTTAAAGAGGTTCTTGGTGTGCCAGCAAAGTTTGGCACCTTTTCAAACGATAACTGGACACACCTATAATGTAAAATTTAGTTTTTCTGGTAGAAACAACTATTATCTATCATTTAAAACTAAATTCACATTATTCCAATCATTGGAAACCCTCATTTATTTAAAGAGGTTCTTGGTGTGCCAGCAAAGTTTGGCAGCTATTCAAAGGATAACTGGACACACCTATAATGTAAAATTTAGTTTTTCTGGTAGAAATAACTATTATCTATCATTTAAAACTAAATTCACATTATTCCAATCATTGGAAACCCTCATTTATTTAAAGAGGTTCTTGGTGTGCCAGCAAAGTTTGGCACCTTTTCAAACGATAACTGGACACACCTATAATGTAAAATTTAGTTTTTCTGGTAGAAACAACTATTATCTATCATTTAAAACTAAATTCACATTATTCCAATCATTGGAAACCCTCATTTATTTAAAGAGGTTCTTGGTGTGCCAGCAAAGTTTGGCAGCTATTCAAAGGATAACTGGACACACCTATAATGTAAAATTTAGTTTTTCTGGTAGAAATAACTATTATCTATCATTTAAAACTAAATTCACATTATTCCAATCATTGGAAACCCTCATTTATTTAAAGAGGTTCTTGGTGTGCCAGCAAAGTTTGGCAGCTATTCAAAGGATAGCTGGACACACCTATAATGTAAATTTTAGTTTTTCTGATAAAGATATGAATTATCTATCATTTAAAACTAAATTCACATTATTCCAATCATTGGAAACCCTCATTTATTTAAAGAGGTTCTTGGTGTGCCAGCAAAGTTTGGCAGCTATTCAAAGGATAGCTGGACACACCTATAATGTAAATTTTAGTTTTTCTGATAAAGATATGAATTATCTATCATTTAAAACTAAATTCACATTATTCCAATCACTGGAAACCCTCATTTATTTAAAGAGGTTCTTGGTGTGCCAGCAAAGTTTGGCAGCTATTCAAAGGATAGCTGGACACACCTATAATGTAAATTTTAGTTTTTCTGATAAAGATATGAATTATCTATCATTTAAAACTAAATTCACATTATTCCAATCATTGGAAACCCTCATTTATTTAAAGAGGTTCTTGGTGTGCCAGCAAAGTTTGGCAGCTATTCAAAGGATAACTGGACACACCTATAATGTAAAATTTAGTTTTTCTGGTAGAAACAACTATTATCTATCATTTAAAACTAAATTCACATTATTCCAATCACTGGAAACCCTCATTTATTTAAAGAGGTTCTTGGTGTGCCAGCAAAGTTTGGCAGCTATTCAAAGGATAGCTGGACACACCTATAATGTAAAATTTAGTTTTTCTGGTAGAAACAACTATTATCTATCATTTAAAACTAAATTCACATTATTCCAATCACTGGAAACCCTCATTTATTTAAAGAGGTTCTTGGTGTGCCAGCAAAGTTTGGCAGCTATTCAAAGGATAGCTGGACACACCTATAATGTAAAATTTAGTTTTTCTGGTAGAAACAACTATTATCTATCATTTAAAACTAAATTCACATTATTCCAATCACTGGAAACCCTCATTTATTTAAAGAGGTTCTTGGTGTGCCAGCAAAGTTTGGCAGCTATTCAAAGGATAGCTGGACACACCTATAATGTAAATTTTAGTTTTTCTGATAAAGATATGAATTATCTATCATTTAAAACTAAATTCACATTATTCCAATCACTGGAAACCCTCATTTATTTAAAGAGGTTCTTGGTGTGCCAGCAAAGTTTGGCAGCTATTCAAAGGATAGCTGGACACACCTATAATGTAAATTTTAGTTTTTCTGATAAAGATATGAATTATCTATCATTTAAAACTAAATTCACATTATTCCAATCATTGGAAACCCTCATTTATTTAAAGAGGTTCTTGGTGTGCCAGCAAAGTTTGGCAGCTATTCAAAGGATAACTGGACACACCTATAATGTAAAATTTAGTTTTTCTGGTAGAAACAACTATTATCTATCATTTAAAACTAAATTCACATTATTCCAATCACTGGAAACCCTCATTTATTTAAAGAGGTTCTTGGTGTGCCAGCAAAGTTTGGCAGCTATTCAAAGGATAGCTGGACACACCTATAATGTAAAATTTAGTTTTTCTGGTAGAAACAACTATTATCTATCATTTAAAACTAAATTCACATTATTCCAATCACTGGAAACCCTCATTTATTTAAAGAGGTTCTTGGTGTGCCAGCAAAGTTTGGCAGCTATTCAAAGGATAGCTGGACACACCTATAATGTAAAATTTAGTTTTTCTGGTAGAAACAACTATTATCTATCATTTAAAAGTAAATTCACATTATTCCAATCACTGGAAACCCTCATTTATTTAAAGAGGTTCTTGGTGTGCCAGCAAAGTTTGGCAGCTATTCAAAGGATAACTGGACACACCTATAATGTAAAATTTAGTTTTTCTGGTAGAAACAACTATTATCTATCATTTAAAACTAAATTCACATTATTCCAATCACTGGAAACCCTCATTTATTTAAAGAGGTTCTTGGTGTGCCAGCAAAGTTTGGCAGCTATTCAAAGGATAACTGGACACACCTATAATGTAAAATTTAGTTTTTCTGGTAGAAACAACTATTATCTATCATTTAAAACTAAATTCACATTATTCCAATCACTGGAAACCCTCATTTATTTAAAGAGGTTCTTGGTGTGCCAGCAAAGTTTGGCAGCTATTCAAAGGATAACTGGACACACCTATAATGTAAAATTTAGTTTTTCTGGTAGAAACAACTATTATCTATCATTTAAAACTAAATTCACATTATTCCAATCACTGGAAACCCTCATTTATTTAAAGAGGTTCTTGGTGTGCCAGCAAAGTTTGGCAGCTATTCAAAGGATAGCTGGACACACCTATAATGTAAAATTTAGTTTTTCTGGTAGAAACAACTATTATCTATCATTTAAAACTAAATTCACATTATTCCAATCACTGGAAACCCTCATTTATTTAAAGAGGTTCTTGGTGTGCCAGCAAAGTTTGGCAGCTATTCAAAGGATAGCTGGACACACCTATAATGTAAAATTTAGTTTTTCTGGTAGAAACAACTATTATCTATCATTTAAAAGTAAATTCACATTATTCCAATCACTGGAAACCCTCATTTATTTAAAGAGGTTCTTGGTGTGCCAGCAAAGTTTGGCAGCTATTCAAAGGATAACTGGACACACCTATAATGTAAAATTTAGTTTTTCTGGTAGAAACAACTATTATCTATCATTTAAAACTAAATTCACATTATTCCAATCACTGGAAACCCTCATTTATTTAAAGAGGTTCTTGGTGTGCCAGCAAAGTTTGGCAGCTATTCAAAGGATAACTGGACACACCTATAATGTAAAATTTAGTTTTTCTGGTAGAAACAACTATTATCTATCATTTAAAACTAAATTCACATTATTCCAATCACTGGAAACCCTCATTTATTTAAAGAGGTTCTTGGTGTGCCAGCAAAGTTTGGCAGCTATTCACAGGATAGCTGGACACACCTATAATGTAAATTTTAGTTTTTCTGATAAAGATATGAATTATCTATCATTTAAAACTAAATTCACATTATTCCAATCATTGGAAACCCTCATTTATTTAAAGAGGTTCTTGGTGTGCCAGCAAAGTTTGGCAGCTATTCACAGGATAGCTGGACACACCTATAATGTAAATTTTAGTTTTTCTGATAAAGATATGAATTATCTATCATTTAAAAGTAAATTCACATTATTCCAATCACTGGAAACCCTCATTTATTTAAAGAGGTTCTTGGTGTGCCAGCAAAGTTTGGCAGCTATTCAAAGGATAACTGGACACACCTATAATGTAAAATTTAGTTTTTCTGGTAGAAACAACTATTATCTATCATTTAAAACTAAATTCACATTATTCCAATCACTGGAAACCCTCATTTATTTAAAGAGGTTCTTGGTGTGCCAGCAAAGTTTGGCAGCTATTCAAAGGATAACTGGACACACCTATAATGTAAAATTTAGTTTTTCTGGTAGAAACAACTATTATCTATCATTTAAAAGTAAATTCACATTATTCCAATCACTGGAAACCCTCATTTATTTAAAGAGGTTCTTGGTGTGCCAGCAAAGTTTGGCAGCTATTCACAGGATAACTGGACACACCTATAATGTAAAATTTAGTTTTTCTGGTAGAAACAACTATTATCTATCATTTAAAACTAAATTCACATTATTCCAATCATTGGAAACCCTCATTTATTTAAAGAGGTTCTTGGTGTGCCAGCAAAGTTTGGCAGCTATTCAAAGGATAACTGGACACACCTATAATGTAAAATTTAGTTTTTCTGGTAGAAATAACTATTATCTATCATTTAAAACTAAATTCACATTATTCCAATCATTGGAAACCCTCATTTATTTAAAGAGGTTCTTGGTGTGCCAGCAAAGTTTGGCAGCTATTCAAAGGATAACTGGACACACCTATAATGTAAATTTTAGTTTTTCTGGTAGAAACAACTATTATCTATCATTTAAAACTAAATTCACATTATTCCAATCATTGGAAACCCTCATTTATTTAAAGAGGTTCTTGGTGTGCCAGCAAAGTTTGGCACCTTTTCAAACGATAACTGGACAAACCTATAATGTAAATTTTAGTTTTTCTGGTAGAAACAACTATTATCTATCATTTAAAACTAAATTCACATTATTCCAATCATTGGAAACCCTCATTTATTTAAAGAGGTTCTTGGTGTGCCAGCAAAGTTTGGCAGCTATTCAAAGGATAACTGGACACACCTATAATGTAAAATTTAGTTTTTCTGGTAGAAACAACTATTATCTATCATTTAAAACTAAATTCACATTATTCCAATCACTGGAAACCCTCATTTATTTAAAGAGGTTCTTGGTGTGCCAGCAAAGTTTGGCAGCTATTCAAAGGATAACTGGACACACCTATAATGTAAAATTTAGTTTTTCTGGTAGAAACAACTATTATCTATCATTTAAAACTAAATTCACATTATTCCAATCACTGGAAACCCTCATTTATTTAAAGAGGTTCTTGGTGTGCTAGCAAAGTTGGCCAGCTATTCAAACGATAAATGGACACACCTATAATGTAAATTTTAGTTTTTCTGGTAGAAATAACTATTATCTATCATTTAAAACTAAATTCACATTATTCCAATCATTGGAAACCCTCATTTATTTAAAGAGGTTCTTGGTGTGCCAGCAAAGTTTGGCAGCTATTCAAAGGATAACTGGACACACCTATAATGTAAAATTTAGTTTTTCTGGTAGAAATAACTATTATCTATCATTTAAAACTAAATTCACATTATTCCAATCACTGGAAACCCTCATTTATTTAAAGAGGTTCTTGGTGTGCCAGCAAAGTTTGGCAGCTATTCAAAGGATAACTGGACACACCTATAATGTAAAATTTAGTTTTTCTGGTAGAAACAACTATTATCTATCATTTAAAACTAAATTCACATTATTCCAATCACTGGAAACCCTCATTTATTTAAAGAGGTTCTTGGTGTGCCAGCAAAGTTTGGCAGCTATTCAAAGGATAACTGGACACACCTATAATGTAAAATTTAGTTTTTCTGGTAGAAACAACTATTATCTATCATTTAAAACTAAATTCACATTATTCCAATCACTGGAAACCCTCATTTATTTAAAGAGGTTCTTGGTGTGCCAGCAAAGTTTGGCAGCTATTCAAAGGATAGCTGGACACACCTATAATGTAAATTTTAGTTTTTCTGATAAAGATATGAATTATCTATCATTTAAAACTAAATTCACATTATTCCAATCACTGGAAACCCTCATTTATTTAAAGAGGTTCTTGGTGTGCCAGCAAAGTTTGGCAGCTATTCAAAGGATAGCTGGACACACCTATAATGTAAATTTTAGTTTTTCTGATAAAGATATGAATTATCTATCATTTAAAACTAAATTCACATTATTCCAATCATTGGAAACCCTCATTTATTTAAAGAGGTTCTTGGTGTGCCAGCAAAGTTTGGCAGCTATTCAAAGGATAGCTGGACACACCTATAATGTAAATTTTAGTTTTTCTGGTAGAAATAACTATTATCTATCATTTAAAACTAAATTCACATTATTCCAATCATTGGAAACCCTCATTTATTTAAAGAGGTTCTTGGTGTGCCAGCAAAGTTTGGCAGCTATTCAAAGGATAGCTGGACACACCTATAATGTAAATTTTAGTTTTTCTGATAAAGATATGAATTATCTATCATTTAAAACTAAATTCACATTATTCCAATCACTGGAAACCCTCATTTTTTAAAGAGGTTCTTGGTGTGCCAGCAAAGTTTGGCAGCTATTCAAAGGATAGCTGGACACACCTATAATGTAAATTTTAGTTTTTCTGATAAAGATATGAATTATCTATCATTTAAAACTAAATTCACATTATTCCAATCATTGGAAACCCTCATTTATTTAAAGAGGTTCTTGGTGTGCTAGCAAAGTTGGCCAGCTATTCAAACGATAACTGGACACACCTATAATGTAAATTTTAGTTTTTCTGGTAGAAATAACTATTATCTATCATTTAAAACTAAATTCACATTATTCCAATCATTGGAAACCCTCATTTATTTAAAGAGGTTCTTGGTGTGCCAGCAAAGTTTGGCAGCTATTCAAAGGATAGCTGGACACACCTATAATGTAAATTTTAGTTTTTCTGATAAAGATATGAATTATCTATCATTTAAAACTAAATTCACATTATTCCAATCATTGGAAACCCTCATTTATTTAAAGAGGTTCTTGGTGTGCCAGCAAAGTTTGGCAGCTATTCAAAGAATAGCTGGACACACCTATAATGTAAATTTTAGTTTTTCTGATAAAGATATGAATTATCTATCATTTAAAACTAAATTCACATTATTCCAATCATTGGAAACCCTCATTTATTTAAAGAGGTTCTTGGTGTGCCAGCAAAGTTTGGCAGCTATTCAAAGGATAATTGGACAAACCTATAATGTAAATTTTAGTTTTTCTGGTAGAAACAACTATTATCTATCATTTAAAACTAAATTCACATTATTCCAATCATTGGAAACCCTCATTTATTTAAAGAGGTTCTTGTTGTGCCAGCAAAGTTTGGCAGCTATTTAAAGGATAACTGGACAAACCTATAATGTAAATTTTAGTTTTTCTGGTAGAAACAACTATTATCTATCATTTAAAACTAAATTCACATTATTCCAATCATTGGAAACCCTCATTTATTTAAAGAGGTTCTTGTTGTGCCAGCAAAGTTTGGCAGCTATTTAAAGGATAACTGGACAAACCTATAATGTAAATTTTAGTTTTTCTGGTAGAAACAACTATTATCTATCATTTAAAACTAAATTCACATTATTCCAATCACTGGAAACCCTCATTTATTTAAAGAGGTTCTTGGTGTGCCAGCAAAGTTTGGCAGCTATTCAAAGGATAGCTGGACACACCTATAATGTAAATTTTAGTTTTTCTGATAAAGATATGAATTATCTATCATTTAAAACTAAATTCACATTATTCCAATCACTGGAAACCCTCATTTATTTAAAGAGGTTCTTGGTGTGCCAGCAAAGTTTGGCAGCTATTCAAAGGATAGCTGGACACACCTATAATGTAAATTTTAGTTTTTCTGATAAAGATATGAATTATCTATCATTTAAAACTAAATTCACATTATTCCAATCATTGGAAACCCTCATTTATTTAAAGAGGTTCTTGGTGTGCCAGCAAAGTTTGGCAGCTATTCAAAGGATAGCTGGACACACCTATAATGTAAATTTTAGTTTTTCTGATAAAGATATGAATTATCTATCATTTAAAACTAAATTCACATTATTCCAATCATTGGAAACCCTCATTTATTTAAAGAGGTTCTTGGTGTGCCAGCAAAGTTTGGCAGCTATTTAAAGGATAACTGGACAAACCTATAATGTAAATTTTAGTTTTTCTGGTAGAAACAACTATTATCTATCATTTAAAACTAAATTCACATTATTCCAATCATTGGAAACCCTCATTTATTTAAAGAGGTTCTTGTTGTGCCAGCAAAGTTTGGCAGCTATTTAAAGGATAACTGGACACACCTATAATGTAAATTTTAGTTTTTCTGGTAGAAACAACTATTATCTATCATTTAAAACTAAATTCACATTATTCCAATCATTGGAAACCCTCATTTATTTAAAGAGGTTCTTGGTGTGCCAGCAAAGTTTGGCAGCTATTCAAAGGATAACTGGACACGCCTATAGTGTAAACTTAATTAATTCTGATTATAATATGAATTATCTATCATTTAAAACTAAATTCACATTATTCCAATCATTGGAAACCCTCATTTATTTAAAGAGGTTCTTGGTGTGCCAGCAAAGTTTGGCAGCTATTCAGAGGATAGCTGGACACACCTATAATGTAAATTTTAGTTTTTCTGATAAAGATATGAATTATCTATCATTTAAAACTAAATTCACATTATTCCAATCACTGGAAACCCTCATTTATTTAAAGAGGTTCTTGGTGTGCCAGCAAAGTTTGGCAGCTATTCAAAGGATAGCTGGACACACCTATAATGTAAATTTTAGTTTTTCTGATAAAGATATGAATTATCTATCATTTAAAACTAAATTCACATTATTCCAATCATTGGAAACCCTCATTTATTTAAAGAGGTTCTTGGTGTGCCAGCAAAGTTTGGCAGCTATTCAAAGGATAACTGGACACGCCTATAGTGTAAACTTAATTAATTCTGATTATAATATGAATTATCTATCATTTAAAACTAAATTCACATTATTCCAATCATTGGAAACCCTCATTTATTTAAAGAGGTTCTTGTTGTGCCAGCAAAGTTTGGCAGCTATTTAAAGGATAACTGGACACACCTATAATGTAAATTTTAGTTTTTCTGGTAGAAACAACTATTATCTATCATTTAAAACTAAATTCACATTATTCCAATCATTGGAAACCCTCATTTATTTAAAGAGGTTCTTGGTGTGCCAGCAAAGTTTGGCAGCTATTCAAAGGATAGCTGGACACACCTATAATGTAAATTTTAGTTTTTCTGATAAAGATATGAATTATCTATCATTTAAAACTAAATTCACATTATTCCAATCACTGGAAACCCTCATTTATTTAAAGAGGTTCTTGGTGTGCCAGCAAAGTTTGGCAGCTATTCAAAGGATAGCTGGACACACCTATAATGTAAATTTTAGTTTTTCTGATAAAGATATGAATTATCTATCATTTAAAACTAAATTCACATTATTCCAATCATTGGAAACCCTCATTTATTTAAAGAGGTTCTTGGTGTGCCAGCAAAGTTTGGCAGCTATTCAAAGGATA
This sequence comes from Panagrolaimus sp. LJ2400, assembly GCA_024447215.1. NCBI lineage: Eukaryota > Metazoa > Nematoda > Chromadorea > Rhabditida > Panagrolaimidae > Panagrolaimus > Panagrolaimus sp. LJ2400. The sequence continues at coordinate 184,887 of JAMRYA010000043.1, read as the reverse complement.
ACTGGACACGCCTATAGTGTAAACTTAATTAATTCTGATTATAATATGAATTATCTATCATTTAAAACTAAATTCACATTATTCCAATCACTGGAAACCCTCATTTATTTAAAGAGGTTCTTGGTGTGCCAGCAAAGTTTGGCAGCTATTCAAAGGATAGCTGGACACACCTATAATGTAAATTTTAGTTTTTCTGATAAAGATATGAATTATCTATCATTTAAAACTAAATTCACATTATTCCAATCATTGGAAACCCTCATTTATTTAAAGAGGTTCTTGGTGTGCCAGCAAAGTTTGGCACCTTTTCAAACGATAACTGGACAAACCTATAATGTAAATTTTAGTTTTTCTGGTAGAAACAACTATTATCTATCATTTAAAACTAAATTCACATTATTCCAATCATTGGAAACCCTCATTTATTTAAAGAGGTTCTTGGTGTGCCAGCAAAGTTTGGCAGCTATTCAAAGGATAACTGGACACACCTATAATGTAAAATTTAGTTTTTCTGGTAGAAATAACTATTATCTATCATTTAAAACTAAATTCACATTATTCCAATCATTGGAAACCCTCATTTATTTAAAGAGGTTCTTGGTGTGCCAGCAAAGTTTGGCAGCTATTCAAAGGATAACTGGACACACCTATAATGTAAAATTTAGTTTTTCTGGTAGAAACAACTATTATCTATCATTTAAAACTAAATTCACATTATTCCAATCATTGGAAACCCTCATTTATTTAAAGAGGTTCTTGGTGTGCCAGCAAAGTTTGGCAGCTATTCAAAGGATAACTGGACACACCTATAATGTAAATTTTAGTTTTTCTGATAAAGATATGAATTATCTATCATTTAAAACTAAATTCACATTATTCCAATCACTGGAAACCCTCATTTATTTAAAGAGGTTCTTGGTGTGCCAGCAAAGTTTGGCAGCTATTCAAAGGATAGCTGGACACACCTATAATGTAAATTTTAGTTTTTCTGATAAAGATATGAATTATCTATCATTTAAAACTAAATTCACATTATTCCAATCATTGGAAACCCTCATTTATTTAAAGAGGTTCTTGGTGTGCCAGCAAAGTTTGGCAGCTATTCAAAGGATAACTGGACACGCCTATAGTGTAAACTTAATTAATTCTGATTATAATATGAATTATCTATCATTTAAAACTAAATTCACATTATTCCAATCACTGGAAACCCTCATTTATTTAAAGAGGTTCTTGTTGTGCCAGCAAAGTTTGGCAGCTATTTAAAGGATAACTGGACAAACCTATAATGTAAATTTTAGTTTTTCTGGTAGAAACAACTATTATCTATCATTTAAAACTAAATTCACATTATTCCAATCATTGGAAACCCTCATTTATTTAAAGAGGTTCTTGTTGTGCCAGCAAAGTTTGGCAGCTATTTAAAGGATAACTGGACACACCTATAATGTAAATTTTAGTTTTTCTGGTAGAAACAACTATTATCTATCATTTAAAACTAAATTCACATTATTCCAATCATTGGAAACCCTCATTTATTTAAAGAGGTTCTTGGTGTGCCAGCAAAGTTTGGCAGCTATTCAAAGGATAACTGGACACGCCTATAGTGTAAACTTAATTAATTCTGATTATAATATGAATTATCTATCATTTAAAACTAAATTCACATTATTCCAATCATTGGAAACCCTCATTTATTTAAAGAGGTTCTTGGTGTGCCAGCAAAGTTTGGCAGCTATTCAGAGGATAGCTGGACACACCTATAATGTAAATTTTAGTTTTTCTGATAAAGATATGAATTATCTATCATTTAAAACTAAATTCACATTATTCCAATCACTGGAAACCCTCATTTATTTAAAGAGGTTCTTGGTGTGCCAGCAAAGTTTGGCAGCTATTCAAAGGATTGCTGGACACACCTATAATGTAAATTTTAGTTTTTCTGATAAAGATATGAATTATCTATCATTTAAAACTAAATTCACATTATTCCAATCATTGGAAACCCTCATTTATTTAAAGAGGTTCTTGGTGTGCCAGCAAAGTTTGGCAGCTATTCAAAGGATAACTGGACACGCCTATAGTGTAAACTTAATTAATTCTGATTATAATATGAATTATCTATCATTTAAAACTAAATTCACATTATTCCAATCATTGGAAACCCTCATTTATTTAAAGAGGTTCTTGGTGTGCCAGCAAAGTTTGGCAGCTATTTAAAGGATAACTGGACACACCTATAATGTAAATTTTAGTTTTTCTGATAAAGATATGAATTATCTATCATTTAAAACTAAATTCACATTATTCCAATCACTGGAAACCCTCATTTATTTAAAGAGGTTCTTGGTGTGCCAGCAAAGTTTGGCAGCTATTCAAAGGATTGCTGGACACACCTATAATGTAAATTTTAGTTTTTCTGATAAAGATATGAATTATCTATCATTTAAAACTAAATTCACATTATTCCAATCATTGGAAACCCTCATTTATTTAAAGAGGTTCTTGGTGTGCCAGCAAAGTTTGGCAGCTATTCAAAGGATAACTGGACACGCCTATAGTGTAAACTTAATTAATTCTGATTATAATATGAATTATCTATCATTTAAAACTAAATTCACATTATTCCAATCATTGGAAACCCTCATTTATTTAAAGAGGTTCTTGTTGTGCCAGCAAAGTTTGGCAGCTATTTAAAGGATAACTGGACACACCTATAATGTAAATTTTAGTTTTTCTGGTAGAAACAACTATTATCTATCATTTAAAACTAAATTCACATTATTCCAATCATTGGAAACCCTCATTTATTTAAAGAGGTTCTTGGTGTGCCAGCAAAGTTTGGCAGCTATTCAAAGGATAGCTGGACACACCTATAATGTAAATTTTAGTTTTTCTGATAAAGATATGAATTATCTATCATTTAAAACTAAATTCACATTATTCCAATCATTGGAAACCCTCATTTATTTAAAGAGGTTCTTGGTGTGCCAGCAAAGTTTGGCAGCTATTCAAAGGATAGCTGGACACACCTATAATGTAAATTTTAGTTTTTCTGATAAAGATATGAATTATCTATCATTTAAAACTAAATTCACATTATTCCAATCACTGGAAACCCTCATTTATTTAAAGAGGTTCTTGGTGTGCCAGCAAAGTTTGGCAGCTATTCAAAGGATAGCTGGACACACCTATAATGTAAATTTTAGTTTTTCTGATAAAGATATGAATTATCTATCATTTAAAACTAAATTCACATTATTCCAATCATTGGAAACCCTCATTTATTTAAAGAGGTTCTTGGTGTGCCAGCAAAGTTTGGCACCTTTTCAAACGATAACTGGACAAACCTATAATGTAAATTTTAGTTTTTCTGGTAGAAACAACTATTATCTATCATTTAAAACTAAATTCACATTATTCCAATCATTGGAAACCCTCATTTATTTAAAGAGGTTCTTGGTGTGCCAGCAAAGTTTGGCAGCTATTCAAAGGATAACTGGACACACCTATAATGTAAAATTTAGTTTTTCTGGTAGAAATAACTATTATCTATCATTTAAAACTAAATTCACATTATTCCAATCATTGGAAACCCTCATTTATTTAAAGAGGTTCTTGGTGTGCCAGCAAAGTTTGGCAGCTATTCAAAGGATAACTGGACACACCTATAATGTAAAATTTAGTTTTTCTGGTAGAAATAACTATTATCTATCATTTAAAACTAAATTCACATTATTCCAATCATTGGAAACCCTCATTTATTTAAAGAGGTTCTTGGTGTGCCAGCAAAGTTTGGCAGCTATTCAAAGGATAACTGGACACACCTATAATGTAAAATTTAGTTTTTCTGGTAGAAATAACTATTATCTATCATTTAAAACTAAATTCACATTATTCCAATCATTGGAAACCCTCATTTATTTAAAGAGGTTCTTGGTGTGCCAGCAAAGTTTGGCAGCTATTCAAAGGATAACTGGACACACCTATAATGTAAAATTTAGTTTTTCTGGTAGAAATAACTATTATCTATCATTTAAAACTAAATTCACATTATTCCAATCATTGGAAACCCTCATTTATTTAAAGAGGTTCTTGGTGTGCCAGCAAAGTTTGGCAGCTATTCAAAGGATAGCTGGACACACCTATAATGTAAAATTTAGTTTTTCTGGTAGAAATAACTATTATCTATCATTTAAAACTAAATTCACATTATTCCAATCATTGGAAACCCTCATTTATTTAAAGAGGTTCTTGGTGTGCCAGCAAAGTTTGGCAGCTATTCAAAGGATAACTGGACACGCCTATAGTGTAAACTTAATTAATTCTGATTATAATATGAATTATCTATCATTTAAAACTAAATTCACATTATTCCAATCATTGGAAACCCTCATTTATTTAAAGAGGTTCTTGTTGTGCCAGCAAAGTTTGGCAGCTATTTAAAGGATAACTGGACACACCTATAATGTAAATTTTAGTTTTTCTGGTAGAAACAACTATTATCTATCATTTAAAACTAAATTCACATTATTCCAATCATTGGAAACCCTCATTTATTTAAAGAGGTTCTTGGTGTGCCAGCAAAGTTTGGCAGCTATTTAAAGGATAGCTGGACACACCTATAATGTAAATTTTAGTTTTTCTGATAAAGATATGAATTATCTATCATTTAAAACTAAATTCACATTATTCCAATCACTGGAAACCCTCATTTATTTAAAGAGGTTCTTGGTGTGCCAGCAAAGTTTGGCAGCTATTCAAAGGATAGCTGGACACACCTATAATGTAAATTTTAGTTTTTCTGATAAAGATATGAATTATCTATCATTTAAAACTAAATTCACATTATTCCAATCATTGGAAACCCTCATTTATTTAAAGAGGTTCTTGGTGTGCCAGCAAAGTTTGGCACCTTTTCAAACGATAACTGGACAAACCTATAATGTAAATTTTAGTTTTTCTGGTAGAAACAACTATTATCTATCATTTAAAACTAAATTCACATTATTCCAATCATTGGAAACCCTCATTTATTTAAAGAGGTTCTTGGTGTGCCAGCAAAGTTTGGCAGCTATTCAAAGGATAACTGGACACACCTATAATGTAAAATTTAGTTTTTCTGGTAGAAATAACTATTATCTATCATTTAAAACTAAATTCACATTATTCCAATCATTGGAAACCCTCATTTATTTAAAGAGGTTCTTGGTGTGCCAGCAAAGTTTGGCAGCTATTCAAAGGATAACTGGACACACCTATAATGTAAAATTTAGTTTTTCTGGTAGAAATAACTATTATCTATCATTTAAAACTAAATTCACATTATTCCAATCATTGGAAACCCTCATTTATTTAAAGAGGTTCTTGGTGTGCCAGCAAAGTTTGGCAGCTATTCAAAGGATAACTGGACACACCTATAATGTAAACTTAATTAATTCTGATTATAATATGAATTATCTATCATTTAAAACTAAATTCACATTATTCCAATCATTGGAAACCCTCATTTATTTAAAGAGGTTCTTGTTGTGCCAGCAAAGTTTGGCAGCTATTTAAAGGATAACTGGACACACCTATAATGTAAATTTTAGTTTTTCTGGTAGAAACAACTATTATCTATCATTTAAAACTAAATTCACATTATTCCAATCATTGGAAACCCTCATTTATTTAAAGAGGTTCTTGGTGTGCCAGCAAAGTTTGGCAGCTATTCAAAGGATAGCTGGACACACCTATAATGTAAATTTTAGTTTTTCTGATAAAGATATGAATTATCTATCATTTAAAACTAAATTCACATTATTCCAATCACTGGAAACCCTCATTTATTTAAAGAGGTTCTTGGTGTGCCAGCAAAGTTTGGCAGCTATTCAAAGGATAGCTGGACACACCTATAATGTAAATTTTAGTTTTTCTGATAAAGATATGAATTATCTATCATTTAAAACTAAATTCACATTATTCCAATCATTGGAAACCCTCATTTATTTAAAGAGGTTCTTGGTGTGCCAGCAAAGTTTGGCACCTTTTCAAACGATAACTGGACAAACCTATAATGTAAATTTTAGTTTTTCTGGTAGAAACAACTATTATCTATCATTTAAAACTAAATTCACATTATTCCAATCATTGGAAACCCTCATTTATTTAAAGAGGTTCTTGGTGTGCCAGCAAAGTTTGGCAGCTATTCAAAGGATAACTGGACACACCTATAATGTAAAATTTAGTTTTTCTGGTAGAAATAACTATTATCTATCATTTAAAACTAAATTCACATTATTCCAATCATTGGAAACCCTCATTTATTTAAAGAGGTTCTTGGTGTGCCAGCAAAGTTTGGCAGCTATTCAAAGGATAGCTGGACACACCTATAATGTAAATTTTAGTTTTTCTGATAAAGATATGAATTATCTATCATTTAAAACTAAATTCACATTATTCCAATCACTGGAAACCCTCATTTATTTAAAGAGGTTCTTGGTGTGCCAGCAAAGTTTGGCAGCTATTCAAAGGATAGCTGGACACACCTATAATGTAAATTTTAGTTTTTCTGATAAAGATATGAATTATCTATCATTTAAAACTAAATTCACATTATTCCAATCATTGGAAACCCTCATTTATTTAAAGAGGTTCTTGGTGTGCCAGCAAAGTTTGGCACCTTTTCAAACGATAACTGGACAAACCTATAATGTAAATTTTAGTTTTTCTGGTAGAAACAACTATTATCTATCATTTAAAACTAAATTCACATTATTCCAATCACTGGAAACCCTCATTTATTTAAAGAGGTTCTTGGTGTGCCAGCAAAGTTTGGCAGCTATTCAAAGGATAACTGGACACACCTATAATGTAAAATTTAGTTTTTCTGGTAGAAATAACTATTATCTATCATTTAAAACTAAATTCACATTATTCCAATCATTGGAAACCCTCATTTATTTAAAGAGGTTCTTGGTGTGCCAGCAAAGTTTGGCAGCTATTCAAAGGATAACTGGACACACCTATAATGTAAAATTTAGTTTTTCTGGTAGAAACAACTATTATCTATCATTTAAAACTAAATTCACATTATTCCAATCACTGGAAACCCTCATTTATTTAAAGAGGTTCTTGGTGTGCCAGCAAAGTTTGGCAGCTATTCAAAGGATAACTGGACACACCTATAATGTAAAATTTAGTTTTTCTGATAAAGATATGAATTATCTATCATTTAAAACTAAATTCACATTATTCCAATCATTGGAAACCCTCATTTATTTAAAGAGGTTCTTGGTGTGCCAGCAAAGTTTGGCACCTTTTCAAACGATAACTGGACAAACCTATAATGTAAATTTTAGTTTTTCTGGTAGAAACAACTATTATCTATCATTTAAAACTAAATTCACATTATTCCAATCACTGGAAACCCTCATTTATTTAAAGAGGTTCTTGGTGTGCCAGCAAAGTTTGGCAGCTATTCAAAGGATAGCTGGACACACCTATAATGTAAAATTTAGTTTTTCTGGTAGAAACAACTATTATCTATCATTTAAAACTAAATTCACATTATTTCAATCACTGGAAACCCTCATTTATTTAAAGAGGTTCTTGGTGTGCCAGCAAAGTTTGGCAGCTATTCAAAGGATAGCTGGACACACCTATAATGTAAATTTTAGTTTTTCTGATAAAGATATGAATTATCTATCATTTAAAACTAAATTCACATTATTCCAATCATTGGAAACCCTCATTTATTTAAAGAGGTTCTTGGTGTGCCAGCAAAGTTTGGCACCTTTTCAAACGATAACTGGACAAACCTATAATGTAAATTTTAGTTTTTCTGATAAAGATATGAATTATCTATCATTTAAAACTAAATTCACATTATTCCAATCATTGGAAACCCTCATTTATTTAAAGAGGTTCTTGGTGTGCCAGCAAAGTTTGGCACCTTTTCAAACGATAACTGGACAAACCTATAATGTAAATTTTAGTTTTTCTGGTAGAAACAACTATTATCTATCATTTAAAACTAAATTCACATTATTCCAATCACTGGAAACCCTCATTTATTTAAAGAGGTTCTTGGTGTGCCAGCAAAGTTTGGCAGCTATTCAAAGGATAACTGGACACACCTATAATGTAAAATTTAGTTTTTCTGGTAGAAATAACTATTATCTATCATTTAAAACTAAATTCACATTATTCCAATCATTGGAAACCCTCATTTATTTAAAGAGGTTCTTGGTGTGCCAGCAAAGTTTGGCACCTTTTCAAACGATAACTGGACAAACCTATAATGTAAATTTTAGTTTTTCTGATAAAGATATGAATTATCTATCATTTAAAACTAAATTCACATTATTCCAATCATTGGAAACCCTCATTTATTTAAAGAGGTTCTTGGTGTGCCAGCAAAGTTTGGCAGCTATTCAAAGGATAACTGGACACACCTATAATGTAAAATTTAGTTTTTCTGGTAGAAACAACTATTATCTATCATTTAAAACTAAATTCACATTATTCCAATCACTGGAAACCCTCATTTATTTAAAGAGGTTCTTGGTGTGCCAGCAAAGTTTGGCACCTTTTCAAACGATAACTGGACAAACCTATAATGTAAATTTTAGTTTTTCTGATAAAGATATGAATTATCTATCATTTAAAACTAAATTCACATTATTCCAATCATTGGAAACCCTCATTTATTTAAAGAGGTTCTTGGTGTGCCAGCAAAGTTTGGCACCTTTTCAAACGATAACTGGACAAACCTATAATGTAAATTTTAGTTTTTCTGATAAAGATATGAATTATCTATCATTTAAAACTAAATTCACATTATTCCAATCATTGGAAACCCTCATTTATTTAAAGAGGTTCTTGGTGTGCCAGCAAAGTTTGGCACCTTTTCAAACGATAACTGGACAAACCTATAATGTAAATTTTAGTTTTTCTGGTAGAAACAACTATTATCTATCATTTAAAACTAAATTCACATTATTCCAATCATTGGAAACCCTCATTTATTTAAAGAGGTTCTTGGTGTGCCAGCAAAGTTTGGCACCTTTTCAAACGATAACTGGACAAACCTATAATGTAAATTTTAGTTTTTCTGGTAGAAACAACTATTATCTATCATTTAAAACTAAATTCACATTATTCCAATCACTGGAAACCCTCATTTATTTAAAGAGGTTCTTGGTGTGCCAGCAAAGTTTGGCAGCTATTCAAAGGATAACTGGACACACCTATAATGTAAAATTTAGTTTTTCTGGTAGAAATAACTATTATCTATCATTTAAAACTAAATTCACATTATTCCAATCATTGGAAACCCTCATTTATTTAAAGAGGTTCTTGGTGTGCCAGCAAAGTTTGGCAGCTATTCAAAGGATAACTGGACACACCTATAATGTAAAATTTAGTTTTTCTGGTAGAAACAACTATTATCTATCATTTAAAACTAAATTCACATTATTCCAATCACTGGAAACCCTCATTTATTTAAAGAGGTTCTTGGTGTGCCAGCAAAGTTTGGCAGCTATTCAAAGGATAGCTGGACACACCTATAATGTAAATTTTAGTTTTTCTGATAAAGATATGAATTATCTATCATTTAAAACTAAATTCACATTATTCCAATCATTGGAAACCCTCATTTATTTAAAGAGGTTCTTGGTGTGCCAGCAAAGTTTGGCACCTTTTCAAACGATAACTGGACAAACCTATAATGTAAATTTTAGTTTTTCTGGTAGAAATAACTATTATCTATCATTTAAAACTAAATTCACATTATTCCAATCACTGGAAACCCTCATTTATTTAAAGAGGTTCTTGGTGTGCCAGCAAAGTTTGGCAGCTATTCAAAGGATAGCTGGACACACCTATAATGTAAATTTTAGTTTTTCTGGTAGAAATAACTATTATCTATCATTTAAAACTAAATTCACATTATTCCAATCATTGGAAACCCTCATTTATTTAAAGAGGTTCTTGGTGTGCCAGCAAAGTTTGGCACCTTTTCAAACGATAACTGGACAAACCTATAATGTAAATTTTAGTTTTTCTGGTAGAAACAACTATTATCTATCATTTAAAACTAAATTCACATTATTCCAATCATTGGAAACCCTCATTTATTTAAAGAGGTTCTTGGTGTGCCAGCAAAGTTTGGCACCTTTTCAAACGATAACTGGACAAACCTATAATGTAAATTTTAGTTTTTCTGGTAGAAACAACTATTATCTATCATTTAAAACTAAATTCACATTATTCCAATCACTGGAAACCCTCATTTATTTAAAGAGGTTCTTGGTGTGCCAGCAAAGTTTGGCAGCTATTCAAAGGATAACTGGACACACCTATAATGTAAAATTTAGTTTTTCTGGTAGAAATAACTATTATCTATCATTTAAAACTAAATTCACATTATTCCAATCATTGGAAACCCTCATTTATTTAAAGAGGTTCTTGGTGTGCCAGCAAAGTTTGGCAGCTATTCAAAGGATAACTGGACACACCTATAATGTAAAATTTAGTTTTTCTGGTAGAAACAACTATTATCTATCATTTAAAACTAAATTCACATTATTCCAATCACTGGAAACCCTCATTTATTTAAAGAGGTTCTTGGTGTGCCAGCAAAGTTTGGCAGCTATTCAAAGGATAACTGGACACACCTATAATGTAAAATTTAGTTTTTCTGGTAGAAACAACTATTATCTATCATTTAAAACTAAATTCACATTATTCCAATCATTGGAAACCCTCATTTATTTAAAGAGGTTCTTGGTGTGCCAGCAAAGTTTGGCAGCTATTCAAAGGATAACTGGACACACCTATAATGTAAAATTTAGTTTTTCTGGTAGAAATAACTATTATCTATCAATTAAAACTAAATTCACATTATTCCAATCATTGGAAACCCTCATTTATTGAAAGAGGTTCTTGGTGTGCTAGCAAAGTTGGCCAGCTATTCAAACGATAACTGGACACACCTATAATGTAAATTTTAGTTTTTCTGGTAGAAATAACTATTATCTATCAATTAAAACTAAATTCACATTATTCCAATCACTGGAAACCCTCATTTATTTAAAGAGGTTCTTGGTGTGCCAGCAAAGTTTGGCAGCTATTCAAAGGATAGCTGGACACACCTATAATGTAAATTTTAGTTTTTCTGATAAAGATATGAATTATCTATCATTTAAAACTAAATTCACATTATTCCAATCACTGGAAACCCTCATTTATTTAAAGAGGTTCTTGGTGTGCCAGCAAAGTTTGGCAGCTATTCAAACGATAACTGGACACGCCTATAATGTAAATTTAATAAATTCTGATAATTTTATGAATTATCTATCATTTAAAACTAAATTCACATTATTCCAATCACTGGAAACCCTCATTTATTTAAAGAGGTTCTTGGTGTGCCAGCAAAGTTTGGCACCTTTTCAAACGATAACTGGACAAACCTATAATGTAAATTTTAGTTTTTCTGATAAAGATATGAATTATCTATCATTTAAAACTAAATTCACATTATTCCAATCACTGGAAACCCTCATTTATTTAAAGAGGTTCTTGGTGTGCCAGCAAAGTTTGGCAGCTATTCAAACGATAACTGGACACACCTATAATGTAAATTTTAGTTTTTCTGGTAGAAATAACTATTATCTATCAATTAAAACTAAATTCACATTATTCCAATCACTGGAAACCCTCATTTATTTAAAGAGGTTCTTGGTGTGCCAGCAAAGTTTGGCACCTTTTCAAACGATAACTGGACAAACCTATAATGTAAATTTTAGTTTTTCTGGTAGAAATAACTATTATCTATCAATTAAAACTAAATTCACATTATTCCAATCACTGGAAACCCTCATTTATTTAAAGAGGTTCTTGGTGTGCCAGCAAAGTTTGGCAGCTATTCAAACGATAACTGGACACACCTATAATGTAAATTTTAGTTTTTCTGATAAAGATATGAATTATCTATCATTTAAAACTAAATTCACATTATTCCAATCACTGGAAACCCTCATTTATTTAAAGAGGTTCTTGGTGTGCCAGCAAAGTTTGGCACCTTTTCAAACGATAACTGGACAAACCTATAATGTAAATTTTAGTTTTTCTGGTAGAAATAACTATTATCTATCAATTAAAACTAAATTCACATTACTCCAATCATTGGAAACCCTCATTTATTTAAAGAGGTTCTTGGTGTGCCAGCAAAGTTTGGCACCTTTTCAAACGATAACTGGACAAACCTATAATGTAAATTTTAGTTTTTCTGGTAGAAATAACTATTATCTATCAATTAAAACTAAATTCACATTATTCCAATCATTGGAAACCCTCATTTATTTAAAGAGGTTCTTGGTGTGCCAGCAAAGTTTGGCAGCTATTCAAAGGATAACTGGACACACCTATAATGTAAAATTTAGTTTTTCTGGTAGAAACAACTATTATCTATCATTTAAAACTAAATTCACATTATTCCAATCACTGGAAACCCTCATTTATTTAAAGAGGTTCTTGGTGTGCCAGCAAAGTTTGGCAGCTATTCAAACGATAACTGGACACGCCTATAATGTAAATTTAATAAATTCTGATAATTTTATGAATTATCTATCATTTAAAACTAAATTCACATTATTCCAATCACTGGAAACCCTCATTTATTTAAAGAGGTTCTTGGTGTGCCAGCAAAGTTTGGCACCTTTTCAAACGATAACTGGACAAACCTATAATGTAAATTTTAGTTTTTCTGGTAGAAATAACTATTATCTATCAATTAAAACTAAATTCACATTATTCCAATCATTGGAAACCCTCATTTATTTAAAGAGGTTCTTGGTGTGCCAGCAAAGTTTGGCAGCTATTCAAAGGATAACTGGACACACCTATAATGTAAATTTTAGTTTTTCTGGTAGAAATAACTATTATCTATCAATTAAAACTAAATTCACATTATTCCAATCATTGGAAACCCTCATTTATTTAAAGAGGTTCTTGGTGTGCCAGCAAAGTTTGGCAGCTATTCAAAGGATAACTGGACACACCTATAATGTAAATTTTAGTTTTTCTGGTAGAAATAACTATTATCTATCATTTAAAACTAAATTCACATTATTCCAATCATTGGAAACCCTCATTTATTTAAAGAGGTTCTTGGTGTGCCAGCAAAGTTTGGCAGCTATTCAAAGGATAACTGGACACACCTATAATGTAAATTTTAGTTTTTCTGGTAGAAATAACTATTATCTATCAATTAAAACTAAATTCACATTATTCCAATCATTGGAAACCCTCATTTATTTAAAGAGGTTCTTGGTGTGCCAGCAAAGTTTGGCAGCTATTCAAAGGATAACTGGACACACCTATAATGTAAATTTTAGTTTTTCTGGTAGAAATAACTATTATCTATCAATTAAAACTAAATTCACATTATTCCAATCATTGGAAACCCTCATTTATTTAAAGAGGTTCTTGGTGTGCCAGCAAAGTTTGGCAGCTATTCAAAGGATAACTGGACACACCTATAATGTAAATTTTAGTTTTTCTGGTAGAAATAACTATTATCTATCAATTAAAACTAAATTCACATTATTCCAATCATTGGAAACCCTCATTTATTTAAAGAGGTTCTTGGTGTGCCAGCAAAGTTTGGCAGCTATTCAAAGGATAACTGGACACACCTATAATGTAAATTTTAGTTTTTCTGGTAGAAATAACTATTATCTATCAATTAAAACTAAATTCACATTATTCCAATCATTGGAAACCCTCATTTATTTAAAGAGGTTCTTGGTGTGCCAGCAAAGTTTGGCAGCTATTCAAAGGATAACTGGACACACCTATAATGTAAATTTTAGTTTTTCTGGTAGAAATAACTATTATCTATCAATTAAAACTAAATTCACATTATTCCAATCATTGGAAACCCTCATTTATTTAAAGAGGTTCTTGGTGTGCTAGCAAAGTTGGCCAGCTATTCAAACGATAACTGGACACACCTATAATGTAAATTTTAGTTTTTCTGATAAAGATATGAATTATCTATCATTTAAAACTAAATTCACGTTATTCCAATCATTGGAAACCCTCATTTATTTAAAGAGGTTCTTGGTGTGCTAGCAAAGTTGGCCAGCTATTCAAACGATAACTGGACACACCTATAATGTAAATTTTAGTTTTTCTGGTAGAAATAACTATTATCTATCATTTAAAACTAAATTCACATTATTCCAATCATTGGAAACCCTCATTTATTTAAAGAGGTTCTTGGTGTGCTAGCAAAGTTGGCCAGCTATTCAAACGATAACTGGACACACCTATAATGTAAATTTTAGTTTTTCTGGTAGAAATAACTATTATCTATCATTTAAAACTAAATTCACATTATTCCAATCATTGGAAACCCTCATTTATTTAAAGAGGTTCTTGGTGTGCTAGCAAAGTTGGCCAGCTATTCAAACGATAACTGGACACACCTATAATGTAAATTTTAGTTTTTCTGGTAGAAATAACTATTATCTATCAATTAAAACTAAATTCACGTTATTCCAATCATTGGAAACCCTCATTTATTTAAAGAGGTTCTTGGTGTGCCAGCAAAGTTTGGCAGCTATTCAAAGGATAACTGGACACACCTATAATGTAAATTTTAGTTTTTCTGGTAGAAATAACTATTATCTATCAATTAAAACTAAATTCACATTATTCCAATCATTGGAAACCCTCATTTATTGAAAGAGGTTCTTGGTGTGCTAGCAAAGTTGGCCAGCTATTCAAACGATAACTGGACACACCTATAATGTAAAATTTAGTTTTTCTGATAAAGATATGAATTATCTATCATTTAAAACTAAATTCACGTTATTCCAATCATTGGAAACCCTCATTTATTTAAAGAGGTTCTTGGTGTGCCAGCAAAGTTTGGCAGCTATTCAAACGATAACTGGACACACCTATAATGTAAATTTTAGTTTTTCTGGTAGAAATAACTATTATCTATCAATTAAAACTAAATTCACATTATTCCAATCATTGGAAACCCTCATTTATTTAAAGAGGTTCTTGGTGTGCTAGCAAAGTTGGCCAGCTATTCAAACGATAACTGGACACACCTATAATGTAAATTTTAGTTTTTCTGATAAAGATATGAATTATCTATCATTTAAAACTAAATTCACGTTATTCCAATCATTGGAAACCCTCATTTATTTAAAGAGGTTCTTGGTGTGCCAGCAAAGTTTGGCAGCTATTCAAACGATAACTGGACACACCTATAATGTAAATTTTAGTTTTTCTGGTAGAAATAACTATTATCTATCAATTAAAACTAAATTCACATTATTCCAATCATTGGAAACCCTCATTTATTTAAAGAGGTTCTTGGTGTGCCAGCAAAGTTGGCCAGCTATTCAAACGATAACTGGACACACCTATAATGTAAATTTTAGTTTTTCTGATAAAGATATGAATTATCTATCATTTAAAACTAAATTCACGTTATTCCAATCATTGGAAACCCTCATTTATTTAAAGAGGTTCTTGGTGTGCCAGCAAAGTTTGGCAGCTATTCAAAGGATAACTGGACACACCTATAATGTAAATTTTAGTTTTTCTGGTAGAAATAACTATTATCTATCAATTAAAACTAAATTCACATTATTCCAATCATTGGAAACCCTCATTTATTTAAAGAGGTTCTTGGTGTGCCAGCAAAGTTTGGCAGCTATTCAAAGGATAACTGGACACACCTATAATGTAAAATTTAGTTTTTCTGGTAGAAATAACTATTATCTATCATTTAAAACTAAATTCACATTATTCCAATCATTGGAAACCCTCATTTATTTAAAGAGGTTCTTGGTGTGCTAGCAAAGTTGGCCAGCTATTCAAACGATAACTGGACACACCTATAATGTAAATTTTAGTTTTTCAGGTAGAAATAACTATTATCTATCAATTAAAACTAAATTCACATTATTCCAATCATTGGAAACCCTCATTTATTGAAAGAGGTTCTTGGTGTGCTAGCAAAGTTGGCCAGCTATTCAAACGATAACTGGACACACCTATAATGTAAATTTTAGTTTTTCTGATAAAGATATGAATTATCTATCATTTAAAACTAAATTCACGTTATTCCAATCATTGGAAACCCTCATTTATTGAAAGAGGTTCTTGGTGTGCCAGCAAAGTTTGGCACCTTTTCAAACGATAACTGGACAAACCTATAATGTAAATTTTAGTTTTTCTGGTAGAAACAACTATTATCTATCATTTAAAACTAAATTCACATTATTCCAATCATTGGAAACCCTCATTTATTTAAAGAGGTTCTTGGTGTGCCAGCAAAGTTTGGCACCTTTTCAAACGATAACTGGACAAACCTATAATGTAAATTTTAGTTTTTCTGATAAAGATATGAATTATCTATCATTTAAAACTAAATTCACATTATTCCAATCATTGGAAACCCTCATTTATTTAAAGAGGTTCTTGGTGTGCCAGCAAAGTTTGGCACCTTTTCAAACGATAACTGGACAAACCTATAATGTAAATTTTAGTTTTTCTGGTAGAAACAACTATTATCTATCATTTAAAACTAAATTCACATTATTCCAATCATTGGAAACCCTCATTTATTTAAAGAGGTTCTTGGTGTGCCAGCAAAGTTTGGCACCTTTTCAAACGATAACTGGACAAACCTATAATGTAAATTTTAGTTTTTCTGGTAGAAACAACTATTATCTATCATTTAAAACTAAATTCACATTATTCCAATCATTGGAAACCCTCATTTATTTATAGAGGTTCTTGGTGTGCTAGCAAAGTTTGCCAGCTATTCAAAGGATAACTGGACACGCCTATAGTGTAAACTTAATTAATTCTGATTAAAATATGAATTATCTATCATTTAAAACTAAATTCACATTTTTAATCATTGGAAACCCTCATTTATTTAAAGAGGTTCTTGGTGTGCCAGCAAAGTTTGGCAGCTATTCAAAGGATAACTGGACACACCTATAGTGTAAACTTAATTAATTCTGATTAAAATATAAATTATCTATCATTTAAAACTAAATTCACATTTTTAATCATTGGAAACCCTCATTTATTTATAGAGGTTCTTGGTGTGCTAGCAAAGTTTGGCAGCTATTCAAACGATAACTGGACACACCTATAATGTAAATTTAGATAATTCTGATAATAATATGAATTATCTATCATTTAAAACTAAATTCACATTATTCCAATCATTGGAAACCCTCATTTATTTATAGAGGTTCTTGGTGTGCTAGCAAAGTTTGGCAGCTATTCAAAGGATAACTGGACACGCCTATAGTGTAAACTTAATTAATTCTGATAATAATATGAATTATCTATCATTTAAAACTAAATTCACATTATTCCAATCATTGGAAACCCTCATTTATTTAAAGAGGTTCTTGGTGTGCCAGCAAAGTTTGCCAGCTATTTAAAGGATAACTGGACACACCTATAATGTAAATTTAGATAATTCTGATAATAATATGAATTATCTATCATTTAAAACTAAATTCACATTATTCCAATCATTGGAAACCCTCATTTATTTAAAGAGGTTCTTGGTGTGCCAGCAAAGTTTGCCAGCTATTTAAAGGATAACTGGACAAACCTATAATGTAAATTTTAGTTTTTCTGGTAGAAACAACTATTATCTATCATTTAAAACTAAATTCACATTATTCCAATCATTGGAAACCCTCATTTATTTAAAGAGGTTCTTGTTGTGCCAGCAAAGTTTGGCAGCTATTCAAACGATAGCTGGACACACCTATAATGTAAATTTAATTAATTCTGATAATAATATGAATTATCTATCATTTAAAACTAAATTCACATTATTCCAATCATTGGAAACCCTCATTTATTTAAAGAGGTTCTTGGTGTGCCAGCAAAGTTTGGCAGCTATTCAAAGGATAACTGGACACGCCTATAGTGTAAACTTAATTAATTCTGATTATAATATGAATTATCTATCATTTAAAACTAAATTCACATTATTCCAATCATTGGAAACCCTCATTTATTTAAAGAGGTTCTTGGTGTGCCAGCAAAGTTTGGCAGCTATTCAAAGGATAACTGGACACGCCTATAGTGTAAACTTAATTAATTCTGATTATAATATGAATTATCTATCATTTAAAACTAAATTCACATTATTCCAATCATTGGAAACCCTCATTTATTTAAAGAGGTTCTTGTTGTGCCAGCAAAGTTTGGCAGCTATTTAAAGGATAACTGGACAAACCTATAATGTAAATTTTAGTTTTTCTGATAAAGATATGAATTATCTATCATTTAAAACTAAATTCACATTATTCCAATCATTGGAAACCCTCATTTATTTAAAGAGGTTCTTGTTGTGCCAGCAAAGTTTGGCAGCTATTCAAACGATAGCTGGACACACCTATAATGTAAATTTTAGTTTTTCTGATAAAGATATGAATTATCTATCATTTAAAACTAAATTCACATTATTCCAATCATTGGAAACCCTCATTTATTTAAAGAGGTTCTTGGTGTGCCAGCAAAGTTTGGCACCTTTTCAAACGATAACTGGACAAACCTATAATGTAAATTTTAGTTTTTCTGGTAGAAACAACTATTATCTATCATTTAAAACTAAATTCACATTATTCCAATCATTGGAAACCCTCATTTATTTAAAGAGGTTCTTGGTGTGCTAGCAAAGTTTGGCAGCTATTCAAACGATAACTGGACACACCTATAGTGTAAATTTAATTAATTCTGATAATTTTATGAATTATCTATCATTTAAAACTAAATTCACATTATTCCAATCATTGGAAACCCTCATTTATTTAAAGAGGTTCTTGGTGTGCCAGCAAAGTTTGGCAGCTATTCAAAGGATAACTGGACACGCCTATAGTGTAAATTTAATTAATTCTGATAATTTTATGAATTATCTATCATTTAAAACTAAATTCACATTATTCCAATCATTGGAAACCCTCATTTATTTAAAGAGGTTCTTGGTGTGCCAGCAAAGTTTGGCACCTTTTCAAACGATAACTGGACAAACCTATAATGTAAATTTTAGTTTTTCTGGTAGAAACAACTACTATCTATCATTTAAAACTAAATTCACATTATTCCAATCATTGGAAACCCTCCATTATTTTAAGAGGTTCTTGGTGTGCCAGCAAAGTTTGGCAGCTATTCAAACGATAACTGGACACACCTATAATGTAAATTTAATTAATTCTGATAATAATATGAATTATCTATCATTTAAAACTAAGTTCACATTATTCCAATCATTGGAAACCCTCCATTATTTTAAGAGGTTCTTGGTGTGCCAGCAAAGTTTGCCAGCTATTCAAACGATAACTGGACACACCTATAATGTAAATTTTAGTTTTTCTGGTAGAAATAACTATTATCTATCATTTAAAACTAAATTCACATTATTCCAATCATTGGAAACCCTCATTTATTTAAAGAGGTTCTTGGTGTGCCAGCAAAGTTTGGCAGCTATTCAAACGATAACTGGACACACCTATAATGTAAATTTGATTAATTCTGATAATAATATGACTTATCTATCATTTAAAACTAAATTCACATTATTCCAATCATTGGAAACCCTCCATTATTTTAAGAGGTTCTTGGTGTGCCAGCAAAGTTTGGCAGCTATTCAAACGATAACTGGACACACCTATAATGTAAATTTGATTAATTCTGATAATAATATGACTTATCTATCATTTAAAACTAAATTCACATTATTCCAATCATTGGAAACCCTCCATTATTTTAAGAGCTTCTTGGTGTGCCAGCAAAGTTTGGCAGCTATTCAAACGATAACTGGACACACCTATAATGTAAATTTGATTAATTCTGATAATAATATGACTTATCTATCATTTAAAACTAAATTCACATTATTCCAATCATTGGAAACCCTCATTTATTTAAAGAGGTTCTCGGTGTGCCAGCAAAGTTTGGCAGCTATTCAAACGATAACTGGACACACCTATAATGTAAATTTGATTAATTCTGATAATAATATGACTTATCTATCATTTAAAACTAAATTCACATTATTCCAATCATTGGAAACCCTCATTTATTTAAAGAGGTTCTTGGTGTGCCAGCAAAGTTTGGCAGCTATTCAAACGATAACTGGACACACCTATAATGTAAATTTGATTAATTCTGATAATAATATGACTTATCTATCATTTAAAACTAAATTCACATTATTCCAATCATTGGAAACCCTCATTTATTTAAAGAGGTTCTCGGTGTGCCAGCAAAGTTTGGCAGCTATTCAAACGATAACTGGACACACCTATAATGTAAATTTGATTAATTCTGATAATAATATGACTTATCTATCATTTAAAACTAAATTCACATTATTCCAATCATTGGAAACCCTCATTTATTTAAAGAGGTTCTCGGTGTGCCAGCAAAGTTTGGCAGCTATTCAAACGATAACTGGACACACCTATAATGTAAATTTGATTAATTCTGATAATAATATGACTTATCTATCATTTAAAACTAAATTCACATTATTCCAATCATTGGAAACCCTCATTTATTTAAAGAGGTTCTCGGTGTGCCAGCAAAGTTTGGCAGCTATTCAAACGATAACTGGACACACCTATAATGTAAATTTGATTAATTCTGATAATAATATGACTTATCTATCATTTAAAACTAAATTCACATTATTCCAATCATTGGAAACCCTCATTTATTTAAAGAGGTTCTTGGTGTGCCAGCAAAGTTTGGCAGCTATTCAAACGATAACTGGACACACCTATAATGTAAATTTGATTAATTCTGATAATAATATGACTTATCTATCATTTAAAACTAAATTCTCATTATTCCAATCATTGGAAACCCTCCATTATTTTAAGAGGTTCTTGGTGTGCCAGCAAAGTTTGGCAGCTATTCAAACGATAACTGGACACACCTATAATGTAAATTTGATTAATTCTGATAATAATATGACTTATCTATCATTTAAAACTAAATTCACATTATTCCAATCATTGGAAACCCTCATTTATTTAAAGAGGTTCTCGGTGTGCCAGCAAAGTTTGGCAGCTATTCAAACGATAACTGGACACACCTATAATGTAAATTTGATTAATTCTGATAATAATATGACTTATCTATCATTTAAAACTAAATTCACATTATTCCAATCATTGGAAACCCTCCATTATTTTAAGAGGTTCTTGGTGTGCCAGCAAAGTTTGGCAGCTATTCAAACGATAACTGGACACACCTATAATGTAAATTTGATTAATTCTGATAATAATATGACTTATCTATCATTTAAAACTAAATTCACATTATTCCAATCATTGGAAACCCTCATTTATTTAAAGAGGTTCTCGGTGTGCCAGCAAAGTTTGCCAGCTATTCAAACGATAACTGGACACACCTATAATGTAAATTTTAGTTTTTCTGGTAGAAATAACTATTATCTATCATTTAAAACTAAATTCACATTATTCCAATCATTGGAAACCCTCATTTATTTAAAGAGGTTCTTGGTGTGCCAGCAAAGTTTGGCAGCTATTCAAAGGATAACTGGACACGCCTATAGTGTAAACTTAATTAATTCTGATTATAATATGAATTATCTATCATTTAAAACTAAATTCACATTATTCCAATCATTGGAAACCCTCATTTATTTAAAGAGGTTCTTGGTGTGCCAGCAAAGTTTGGCAGCTATTCAAACGATAACTGGACACACCTATAATGTAAATTTAATTAATTCTGATAATAATATGAATTATCTATCATTTAAAACTAAATTCACATTATTCCAATCATTGGAAACCCTCATTTATTTAAAGAGGTTCTTGGTGTGCCAGCAAAGTTTGGCAGCTATTCAAACGATAACTGGACACACCTATAATGTAAATTTGATTAATTCTGATAATAATATGAATTATCTATCATTTAAAACTAAATTCACATTATTCCAATCATTGGAAACCCTCATTTATTTAAAGAGGTTCTTGGTGTGCCAGCAAAGTTTGGCAGCTATTCAAACGATAACTGGACACACCTATAATGTAAATTTGATTAATTCTGATAATAATATGACTTATCTATCATTTAAAACTAAATTCACATTATTCCAATCATTGGAAACCCTCATTTATTTAAAGAGGTTCTTGGTGTGCCAGCAAAGTTTGGCAGCTATTCAAACGATAACTGGACACACCTATAATGTAAATTTGATTAATTCTGATAATAATATGAATTATCTATCATTTAAAACTAAATTCACATTATTCCAATCATTGGAAACCCTCATTTATTTAAAGAGGTTCTTGGTGTGCCAGCAAAGTTTGGCAGCTATTCAAACGATAACTGGACACACCTATAATGTAAATTTGATTAATTCTGATAATAATATGAATTATCTATCATTTAAAACTAAATTCACATTATTCCAATCATTGGAAACCCTCATTTATTTAAAGAGGTTCTTGGTGTGCCAGCAAAGTTTGGCAGCTATTCAAACGATAACTGGACACACCTATAATGTAAATTTAATTAATTCTGATAATAATATGAATTATCTATCATTTAAAACTAAATTCACATTATTCCAATCATTGGAAACCCTCATTTATTTATAGAGGTTCTTGGTGTGCCAGCAAAGTTTGGCACCTTTTCAAACGATAACTGGACAAACCTATAATGTATATTTTAGTTTTTCTGGTAGAAACAACTATTATCTATCATTTTAAACTAAATTCACATTATTCCAATCATTGGAAACCCTCATTTATTTAAAGAGGTTCTTGTTGTGCCAGCAAAGTTTGGCAGCTATTCAAACGATAGCTGGACACACCTATAATGTAAATTTTAGTTTTTCTGATAAAGATATGAATTATCTATCATTTAAAACTAAATTCACATTATTCCAATCATTGGAAACCCTCATTTATTTAAAGAGGTTCTTGGTGTGCCAGCAAAGTTTGGCACCTTTTCAAACGATAACTGGACAAACCTATAATGTAAATTTTAGTTTTTCTGGTAGAAACAACTATTATCTATCATTTAAAACTAAATTCACATTATTCCAATCATTGGAAACCCTCATTTATTTAAAGAGGTTCTTGGTGTGCCAGCAAAGTTTGGCACCTTTTCAAACGATAACTGGACACGCCTATAGTGTAAATTTAATTAATTCTGATAATTTTATGAATTATCTATCATTTAAAACTAAATTCACATTATTCCAATCATTGGAAACCCTCATTTATTTAAAGAGGTTCTTGGTGTGCCAGCAAAGTTTGGCAGCTATTCAAAGGATAACTGGACACGCCTATAGTGTAAACTTAATTAATTCTGATTATAATATGAATTATCTATCATTTAAAACTAAATTCACATTATTCCAATCATTGGAAACCCTCATTTATTTAAAGAGGTTCTTGGTGTGCCAGCAAAGTTTGGCAGCTATTCAAAGGATAACTGGACACGCCTATAGTGTAAACTTAATTAATTCTGATTATAATATGAATTATCTATCATTTAAAACTAAATTCACATTATTCCAATCATTGGAAACCCTCATTTATTTAAAGAGGTTCTTGGTGTGCCAGCAAAGTTTGGCAGCTATTCAAAGGATAACTGGACACGCCTATAGTGTAAACTTAATTAATTCTGATTATAATATGAATTATCTATCATTTAAAACTAAATTCACATTATTCCAATCATTGGAAACCCTCATTTATTTAAAGAGGTTCTTGGTGTGCCAGCAAAGTTTGGCAGCTATTCAAAGGATAACTGGACACGCCTATAATGTAAATTTTAGTTTTTCTGGTAGAAATAACTATTATCTATCATTTAAAACTAAATTCACATTATTCCAATCATTGGAAACCCTCATTTATTTAAAGAGGTTCTTGGTGTGCCAACAAAAATTTGGCAGCTATTCAAAGGATAACTGGACACGCCTATAGTGTAAATTTAATTAATTCTGATAATTTTATGAATTATCTATCATTTAAAACTAAATTCACATTATTCCAATCATTGGAAACCCTCATTTATTTAAAGAGGTTCTTGGTGTGCCAACAAAAATTTGGCAGCTATTCAAAGGATAACTGGACACGCCTATAGTGTAAATTTAATTAATTCTGATAATTTTATGAATTATCTATCATTTAAAACTAAATTCACATTATTCCAATCATTGGAAACCCTCATTTATTTAAAGAGGTTCTTGGTGTGCCAGCAAAGTTTGGCAGCTATTCAAAGGATAACTGGACACGCCTATAGTGTAAACTTAATTAATTCTGATTATAATATGAATTATCTATCATTTAAAACTAAATTCACATTATTCCAATCATTGGAAACCCTCATTTATTTAAAGAGGTTCTTGGTGTGCCAACAAAAATTTGGCAGCTATTCAAAGGATAACTGGACACGCCTATAGTGTAAATTTAATTAATTCTGATAATTTTATGAATTATCTATCATTTAAAACTAAATTCACATTATTCCAATCATTGGAAACCCTCATTTATTTAAAGAGGTTCTTGGTGTGCCAGCAAAGTTTGGCAGCTATTCAAAGGATAACTGGACACGCCTATAATGTAAATTTTAGTTTTTCTGGTAGAAATAACTATTATCTATCATTTAAAACTAAATTCACATTATTCCAATCATTGGAAACCCTCATTTATTTAAAGAGGTTCTTGGTGTGCCAGCAAAGTTTGGCAGCTATTCAAAGGATAACTGGACACGCCTATAGTGTAAACTTAATTAATTCTGATTATAATATGAATTATCTATCATTTAAAACTAAATTCACATTATTCCAATCATTGGAAACCCTCATTTATTTAAAGAGGTTCTTGGTGTGCCAGCAAAGTTTGGCAGCTATTCAAACGATAACTGGACACACCTATAATGTAAATTTGATTAATTCTGATAATAATATGAATTATCTATCATTTAAAACTAAATTCACATTATTCCAATCATTGGAAACCCTCATTTATTTAAAGAGGTTCTTGGTGTGCCAGCAAAGTTTGGCAGCTATTCAAAGGATAACTGGACACGCCTATAGTGTAAACTTAATTAATTCTGATTATAATATGAATTATCTATCATTTAAAACTAAATTCACATTATTCCAATCATTGGAAACCCTCATTTATTTAAAGAGGTTCTTGGTGTGCCAGCAAAGTTTGGCAGCTATTCAAAGGATAACTGGACACGCCTATAGTGTAAACTTAATTAATTCTGATTATAATATGAATTATCTATCATTTAAAACTAAATTCACATTATTCCAATCATTGGAAACCCTCATTTATTTAAAGAGGTTCTTGGTGTGCCAGCAAAGTTTGGCAGCTATTCAAAGGATAACTGGACACGCCTATAGTGTAAACTTAATTAATTCTGATTATAATATGAATTATCTATCATTTAAAACTAAATTCACATTATTCCAATCATTGGAAACCCTCATTTATTTAAAGAGGTTCTTGGTGTGCCAGCAAAGTTTGGCAGCTATTCAAACGATAACTGGACACACCTATAATGTAAATTTGATTAATTCTGATAATAATATGAATTATCTATCATTTAAAACTAAATTCACATTATTCCAATCATTGGAAACCCTCATTTATTTAAAGAGGTTCTTGGTGTGCCAGCAAAGTTTGGCAGCTATTCAAAGGATAACTGGACACGCCTATAGTGTAAACTTAATTAATTCTGATTATAATATGAATTATCTATCATTTAAAACTAAATTCACATTATTCCAATCATTGGAAACCCTCATTTATTTAAAGAGGTTCTTGGTGTGCCAGCAAAGTTTGGCAGCTATTCAAAGGATAACTGGACACGCCTATAGTGTAAACTTAATTAATTCTGATTATAATATGAATTATCTATCATTTAAAACTAAATTCACATTATTCCAATCATTGGAAACCCTCATTTATTTAAAGAGGTTCTTGGTGTGCCAGCAAAGTTTGGCAGCTATTCAAAGGATAACTGGACACGCCTATAGTGTAAACTTAATTAATTCTGATTATAATATGAATTATCTATCATTTAAAACTAAATTCACATTATTCCAATCATTGGAAACCCTCATTTATTTAAAGAGGTTCTTGGTGTGCCAGCAAAGTTTGGCAGCTATTCAAAGGATAACTGGACACGCCTATAGTGTAAACTTAATTAATTCTGATTATAATATGAATTATCTATCATTTAAAACTAAATTCACATTATTCCAATCATTGGAAACCCTCATTTATTTAAAGAGGTTCTTGGTGTGCCAGCAAAGTTTGGCAGCTATTCAAAGGATAACTGGACACGCCTATAGTGTAAACTTAATTAATTCTGATTATAATATGAATTATCTATCATTTAAAACTAAATTCACATTATTCCAATCATTGGAAACCCTCATTTATTTAAAGAGGTTCTTGGTGTGCCAGCAAAGTTTGGCAGCTATTCAAAGGATAACTGGACACGCCTATAGTGTAAACTTAATTAATTCTGATTATAATATGAATTATCTATCATTTAAAACTAAATTCACATTATTCCAATCATTGGAAACCCTCATTTATTTAAAGAGGTTCTTGGTGTGCCAGCAAAGTTTGGCAGCTATTCAAAGGATAACTGGACACGCCTATAGTGTAAACTTAATTAATTCTGATTATAATATGAATTATCTATCATTTAAAACTAAATTCACATTATTCCAATCATTGGAAACCCTCATTTATTTAAAGAGGTTCTTGGTGTGCCAGCAAAGTTTGGCAGCTATTCAAAGGATAACTGGACACGCCTATAGTGTAAACTTAATTAATTCTGATTATAATATGAATTATCTATCATTTAAAACTAAATTCACATTATTCCAATCATTGGAAACCCTCATTTATTTAAAGAGGTTCTTGGTGTGCCAGCAAAGTTTGGCAGCTATTCAAAGGATAACTGGACACGCCTATAGTGTAAACTTAATTAATTCTGATTATAATATGAATTATCTATCATTTAAAACTAAATTCACATTATTCCAATCATTGGAAACCCTCATTTATTTAAAGAGGTTCTTGGTGTGCTAGCAAAGTTTGGCAGCTATTCAAACGATAACTGGACACACCTATAATGTAAATTTGATTAATTCTGATAATAATATGACTTATCTATCATTTAAAACTAAATTCACATTATTCCAATCATTGGAAACCCTCCTTTATTTTAAGAGGTTCTTGGTGTGCCAGCAAAGTTTGGCAGCTATTCAAACGATAACTGGACACACCTGTAATGTAAATTTGATTAATTCTGATAATAATATGAATTATCTATCATTTAAAACTAAATTCACATTATTCCAATCATTGGAAACCCTCCTTTATTTTAAGAGGTTCTTGGTGTGCCAGCAAAGTATGGCAGCTATTCAAACGATAACTGGACACACCTGTAATGTAAATTTAATTAATTCTGATAATAATATGAATTATCTATCATTTAAAACTAAATTCACATTATTCCAATCATTGGAAACCCTCCTTTATTTTAAGAGGTTCTTGGTGTGCCAGCAAAGTTTGGCAGCTATTCAAACGATAACTGGACACACCTATAATGTAAATTTAATTAATTCTGATAATAATATGAATTATCTATCATTTAAAACTAAATTCACATTATTCCAATCATTGGAAACCCTCCTTTATTTTAAGAGGTTCTTGGTGTGCCAGCAAAGTTTGGCAGCTATTCAAACGATAACTGGACACACCTATAATGTAAATTTAATTAATTCTGATAATAATATGAATTATCTATCATTTAAAACTAAATTCACATTATTCCAATCAATGGAAACCCTCCTTTATTTTAAGAGGTTCTTGGTGTGCCAGCAAAGTTTGGCAGCTATTCAAACGATAACTGGACACACCTATAATGTAAATTTAATTAATTCTGATAATAATATGAATTATCTATCATTTAAAACTAAATTCACATTATTCCAATCATTGGAAACCCTCCTTTATTTTAAGAGGTTCTTGGTGTGCCAGCAAAGTTTGGCAGCTATTCAAACGATAACTGGACACACCTATAATGTAAATTTAATTAATTCTGATAATAATATGAATTATCTATCATTTAAAACTAAATTCACATTATTCCAATCATTGGAAACCCTCCTTTATTTTAAGAGGTTCTTGGTGTGCCAGCAAAGTTTGGCAGCTATTCAAACGATAACTGGACACACCTATAATGTAAATTTAATTAATTCTGATAATAATATGAATTATCTATCATTTAAAACTAAATTCACATTATTCCAATCATTGGAAACCCTCCTTTATTTTAAGAGGTTCTTGGTGTGCCAGCAAAGTTTGGCAGCTATTCAAACGATAACTGGACACACCTATAATGTAAATTTAATTAATTCTGATAATAATATGAATTATCTATCATTTAAAACTAAATTCACATTATTCCAATCATTGGAAACCCTCCTTTATTTTAAGAGGTTCTTGGTGTGCCAGCAAAGTTTGGCAGCTATTCAAACGATAACTGGACACACCTATAATGTAAATTTGATTAATTCTGATAATAATATGAATTATCTATCATTTAAAACTAAATTCACATTATTCCAATCATTGGAAACCCTCCTTTATTTTAAGAGGTTCTTGGTGTGCCAGCAAAGTTTGGCAGCTATTCAAACGATAACTGGACACACCTGTAATGTAAATTTAATTAATTCTGATAATAATATGAATTATCTATCATTTAAAACTAAATTCACATTATTCCAATCATTGGAAACCCTCCTTTATTTTAAGAGGTTCTTGGTGTGCCAGCAAAGTTTGGCAGCTATTCAAACGATAACTGGACACACCTATAATGTAAATTTGATTAATTCTGATAATAATATGAATTATCTATCATTTAAAACTAAATTCACATTATTCCAATCATTGGAAACCCTCCTTTATTTTAAGAGGTTCTTGGTGTGCCAGCAAAGTTTGGCAGCTATTCAAACGATAACTGGACACACCTGTAATGTAAATTTAATTAATTCTGATAATAATATGAATTATCTATCATTTAAAACTAAATTCACATTATTCCAATCATTGGAAACCCTCCTTTATTTTAAGAGGTTCTTGGTGTGCCAGCAAAGTTTGGCAGCTATTCAAACGATAGCTGGACACACCTATAATGTAAATTTTAGTTTTTCTGATAAAGATATGAATTATCTATCATTTAAAACTAAATTCACATTATTCCAATCATTGGAAACCCTCCTTTATTTTAAGAGGTTCTTGGTGTGCCAGCAAAGTTTGGCAGCTATTCAAACGATAACTGGACACACCTGTAATGTAAATTTAATTAATTCTGATAATAATATGAATTATCTATCATTTAAAACTAAATTCACATTATTCCAATCATTGGAAACCCTCCTTTATTTTAAGAGGTTCTTGGTGTGCCAGCAAAGTTTGGCAGCTATTCAAACGATAACTGGACACACCTGTAATGTAAATTTAATTAATTCTGATAATAATATGAATTATCTATCATTTAAAACTAAATTCACATTATTCCAATCATTGGAAACCCTCCTTTATTTTAAGAGGTTCTTGGTGTGCCAGCAAAGTTTGGCAGCTATTCAAACGATAACTGGACACACCTATAATGTAAATTTAATTAATTCTGATAATAATATGAATTATCTATCATTTAAAACTAAATTCACATTATTCCAATCATTGGAAACCCTCCTTTATTTTAAGAGGTTCTTGGTGTGCCAGCAAAGTTTGGCAGCTATTCAAACGATAACTGGACACACCTATAATGTAAATTTAATTAATTCTGATAATAATATGAATTATCTATCATTTAAAACTAAATTCACATTATTCCAATCATTGGAAACCCTCCTTTATTTTAAGAGGTTCTTGGTGTGCCAGCAAAGTTTGGCAGCTATTCAAACGATAACTGGACACACCTATAATGTAAATTTAATTAATTCTGATAATAATATGAATTATCTATCATTTAAAACTAAATTCACATTATTCCAATCATTGGAAACCCTCCTTTATTTTAAGAGGTTCTTGGTGTGCCAGCAAAGTTTGGCAGCTATTCAAACGATAACTGGACACACCTGTAATGTAAATTTAATTAATTCTGATAATAATATGAATTATCTATCATTTAAAACTAAATTCACATTATTCCAATCATTGGAAACCCTCCTTTATTTTAAGAGGTTCTTGGTGTGCCAGCAAAGTTTGGCAGCTATTCAAACGATAACTGGACACACCTGTAATGTAAATTTAATTAATTCTGATAATAATATGAATTATCTATCATTTAAAACTAAATTCACATTATTCCAATCATTGGAAACCCTCCTTTATTTTAAGAGGTTCTTGGTGTGCCAGCAAAGTTTGGCAGCTATTCAAACGATAACTGGACACACCTGTAATGTAAATTTAATTAATTCTGATAATAATATGAATTATCTATCATTTAAAACTAAATTCACATTATTCCAATCATTGGAAACCCTCCTTTATTTTAAGAGGTTCTTGGTGTGCCAGCAAAGTTTGGCAGCTATTCAAACGATAACTGGACACACCTATAATGTAAATTTAATTAATTCTGATAATAATATGAATTATCTATCATTTAAAACTAAATTCACATTATTCCAATCATTGGAAACCCTCCTTTATTTTAAGAGGTTCTTGGTGTGCCAGCAAAGTTTGGCAGCTATTCAAACGATAACTGGACACACCTATAATGTAAATTTAATTAATTCTGATAATAATATGAATTATCTATCATTTAAAACTAAATTCACATTATTCCAATCATTGGAAACCCTCCTTTATTTTAAGAGGTTCTTGGTGTGCCAGCAAAGTTTGGCAGCTATTCAAACGATAACTGGACACACCTATAATGTAAATTTAATTAATTCTGATAATAATATGAATTATCTATCATTTAAAACTAAATTCACATTATTCCAATCATTGGAAACCCTCCTTTATTTTAAGAGGTTCTTGGTGTGCCAGCAAAGTTTGGCAGCTATTCAAACGATAACTGGACACACCTGTAATGTAAATTTAATTAATTCTGATAATAATATGAATTATCTATCATTTAAAACTAAATTCACATTATTCCAATCATTGGAAACCCTCCTTTATTTTAAGAGGTTCTTGGTGTGCCAGCAAAGTTTGGCAGCTATTCAAACGATAACTGGACACACCTGTAATGTAAATTTAATTAATTCTGATAATAATATGAATTATCTATCATTTAAAACTAAATTCACATTATTCCAATCATTGGAAACCCTCCTTTATTTTAAGAGGTTCTTGGTGTGCCAGCAAAGTTTGGCAGCTATTCAAACGATAACTGGACACACCTGTAATGTAAATTTAATTAATTCTGATAATAATATGAATTATCTATCATTTAAAACTAAATTCACATTATTCCAATCATTGGAAACCCTCCTTTATTTTAAGAGGTTCTTGGTGTGCCAGCAAAGTTTGGCAGCTATTCAAACGATAACTGGACACACCTGTAATGTAAATTTAATTAATTCTGATAATAATATGAATTATCTATCATTTAAAACTAAATTCACATTATTCCAATCATTGGAAACCCTCCTTTATTTTAAGAGGTTCTTGGTGTGCCAGCAAAGTTTGGCAGCTATTCAAACGATAACTGGACACACCTGTAATGTAAATTTAATTAATTCTGATAATAATATGAATTATCTATCATTTAAAACTAAATTCACATTATTCCAATCATTGGAAACCCTCCTTTATTTTAAGAGGTTCTTGGTGTGCCAGCAAAGTTTGGCAGCTATTCAAACGATAACTGGACACACCTATAATGTAAATTTAATTAATTCTGATAATAATATGAATTATCTATCATTTAAAACTAAATTCACATTATTCCAATCATTGGAAACCCTCCTTTATTTTAAGAGGTTCTTGGTGTGCCAGCAAAGTTTGGCAGCTATTCAAACGATAACTGGACACACCTATAATGTAAATTTAATTAATTCTGATAATAATATGAATTATCTATCATTTAAAACTAAATTCACATTATTCCAATCATTGGAAACCCTCCTTTATTTTAAGAGGTTCTTGGTGTGCCAGCAAAGTTTGGCAGCTATTCAAACGATAACTGGACACACCTATAATGTAAATTTAATTAATTCTGATAATAATATGAATTATCTATCATTTAAAACTAAATTCACATTATTCCAATCATTGGAAACCCTCATTTATTTAAAGAGGTTCTTGGTGTGCCAGCAAAGTTTGGCAGCTATTCAAACGATAACTGGACACACCTATAATGTAAATTTAATTAATTCTGATAATAATATGAATTATCTATCATTTTAAACTAAATTCACATTATTCCAATCATTGGAAACCCTCATTTATTAAAAGAGGTTCTTGGTGTGCCAGCAAAGTTTGGCAGCTATTCAAACGATAACTGGACACACCTATAATGTAAATTTAATTAATTCTGATAATAATATGAATTATCTATCATTTTAAACTAAATTCACATTATTCCAATCATTGGAAACCCTCATTTATTAAAAGAGGTTCTTGGTGTGCCAGCAAAGTTTGGCAGCTATTCAAACGATAACTGGACACACCTATAATGTAAATTTAATTAATTCTGATAATAATATGAATTATCTATCATTTTAAACTAAATTCACATTATTCCAATCATTGGAAACCCTCATTTATTAAAAGAGGTTCTTGGTGTGCCAGCAAAGTTTGGCAGCTATTCAAACGATAACTGGACACACCTATAATGTAAATTTAATTAATTCTGATAATAATATGAATTATCTATCATTTTAAACTAAATTCACATTATTCCAATCATTGGAAACCCTCATTTATTAAAAGAGGTTCTTGGTGTGCCAGCAAAGTTTGGCAGCTATTCAAACGATAACTGGACACACCTATAATGTAAATTTAATTAATTCTGATAATAATATGAATTATCTATCATTTTAAACTAAATTCACATTATTCCAATCATTGGAAACCCTCATTTATTAAAAGAGGTTCTTGGTGTGCCAGCAAAGTTTGGCAGCTATTCAAACGATAACTGGACACACCTATAATGTAAATTTAATTAATTCTGATAATAATATGAATTATCTATCATTTTAAACTAAATTCACATTATTCCAATCATTGGAAACCCTCATTTATTAAAAGAGGTTCTTGGTGTGCCAGCAAAGTTCGGCAGCTATTCAAACGATAACTGGACACACCTATAATGTAAATTTAATTAATTCTGATAATAATATGAATTATCTATCATTTTAAACTAAATTCACATTATTCCAATCATTGGAAACCCTCATTTATTAAAAGAGGTTCTTGGTGTGCCAGCAAAGTTTGGCAGCTATTCAAACGATAACTGGACACACCTATAATGTAAATTTAATTAATTCTGATAATAATATGAATTATCTATCATTTTAAACTAAATTCACATTATTCCAATCATTGGAAACCCTCATTTATTAAAAGAGGTTCTTGGTGTGCCAGCAAAGTTTGGCAGCTATTCAAACGATAACTGGACACACCTATAATGTAAATTTAATTAATTCTGATAATAATATGAATTATCTATCATTTTAAACTAAATTCACATTATTCCAATCATTGGAAACCCTCATTTATTAAAAGAGGTTCTTGGTGTGCCAGCAAAGTTTGGCAGCTATTCAAACGATAACTGGACACACCTATAATGTAAATTCTAGTTTTTCTGATAAAGATATGAAATATCTATCATTTAAAACTAAATTCACATTATCCCAGTCATTGGAAACCCTCATTTATTAAAAGAGGTTCTTGGTGTGCCAGCAAAGTTTGGCAGCTATTCAAACGATAACTGGACACACCTATAATGTAAATTCTAGTTTTTCTGATAATAATATGAAATATCTATCATTTAAAACTAAATTCACATTATCCCAGTCATTGGAAACCTTCATTTATTTAAAGAGGTTCTTGGTGTGCCAGCAAAGTTTGGCAGCTATTCAAACGATAACTGGACACACCTATAATGTAAATTCTAGTTTTTCTGATAATAATATGAAATATCTATCATTTAAAACTAAATTCACATTATTCCAATCATTGGAAACCCTCATTTATTAAAAGAGGTTCTTGGTGTGCCAGCAAAGTTTGGCAGCTATTCAAACGATAACTGGACACACCTATAATGTAAATTCTAGTTTTTCTGATAATAATATGAAATATCTATCATTTAAAACTAAATTCACATTATCCCAGTCATTGGAAACCTTCATTTATTTAAAGAGGTTCTTGGTGTGCCAGCAAAGTTTGGCAGCTATTCAAACGATAACTGGACACACCTATAATGTAAATTCTAGTTTTTCTGATAATAATATGAAATATCTATCATTTAAAACAAAATTCACATTATTCCAATCATTGGAAACCCTCATTTATTAAAAGAGGTTCTTGGTGTGCCAGCAAAGTTTGGCAGCTATTCAAACGATAACTGGACACACCTATAATGTAAATTCTAGTTTTTCTGATAATAATATGAAATATCTATCATTTAAAACTAAATTCACATTATTCCAATCATTGGAAACCCTCATTTATTTAAAGAGGTTCTTGGTGTGCCAGCAAAGTTTGGCAGCTATTCAAACGATAACTGGACACACCTATAATGTAAATTTAATTAATTCTGATAATAATATGAATTATCTATCATTTAAAACTAAATTCACATTATTCCAATCATTGGAAACCCTCATTTATTTAAAGAGGTTCTTGGTGTGCCAGCAAAGTTTGGCAGCTATTCAAACGATAACTGGACACACCTATAATGTAAATTTTAGTTTTTCTGATAAAGATATGAATTATCTATCATTTTAAACTAAATTCACATTATTCAATCATTGGAAACCCTCATATATTTAAAGATGTTCTTGGTGTGCCAGCAAAGTTTGGCAGCTATTCAAACGATAACTGGACACACCTATAATGTAAATTTTAGTTTTTCTGATAAAGATATGAATTATCTATCATTTTAAACTAAATTCACATTATTCCAATCATTGGAAACCCTCATTTATTTAAAGAGGTTCTTGGTGTGCCAGCAAAGTTTGGCAGCTATTCAAACGATAACTGGACACACCTATAATGTAAATTTTAGTTTTTCTGATAAAGATATGAATTATCTATCATTTTAAACTAAATTCACATTATTCCAATCATTGGAAACCCTCATTTATTTAAAGAGGTTCTTGGTGTGCCAGCAAAGTTTGGCAGCTATTCAAACGATAACTGGACACACCTATAATGTAAATTTTAGTTTTTCTGATAAAGATATGAATTATCAATCATTTAAAACTAAGTTTACATTATTCAATCATTGGAAACCCTCATATATTTAAAGATGTTCTTGGTGTGCCAGCAAAGTTTGGCAGCTATTCAAACGATAATTGGACACACCTATAATGTAAATTTTAGTTTTTCTGATAAAGATATGAATTATCTATCATTTTAAACTAAATTCACATTATTCCAATCATTGGAAACCCTCATTTATTTAAAGAGGTTCTTGGTGTGCCAGCAAAGTTTGGCAGCTATTCAAACGATAACTGGACACACCTATAATGTAAATTCTAGTTTTTCTGATAAAGATATGAATTGTCTATCATTTAAAACTAAATTCACATTATCCCAGTCATTGGAAACCTTCATTTATTTAAAGAGGTTCTTGGTGTGCCAGCAAAGTTTGGCAGCTATTCAAACGATAACTGGACACACCTATAATGTAAATTCTAGTTTTTCTGATAAAGATATGAATTGTCTATCATTTAAAACTAAATTCACATTATCCCAGTCATTGGAAACCTTCATTTATTTAAAGAGGTTCTTGGTGTGCCAGCAAAGTTTGGCAGCTATTCAAACGATAACTGGACACACCTATAATGTAAATTCTAGTTTTTCTGATAAAGATATGAATTGTCTATCATTTAAAACTAAATTCACATTATCCCAGTCATTGGAAACCTTCATTTATTTAAAGAGGTTCTTGGTGTGCCAGCAAAGTTTGGCAGCTATTCAAACGATAACTGGACACACCTATAATGTAAATTCTAGTTTTTCTGATAAAGATATGAATTGTCTATCATTTAAAACTAAATTCACATTATCCCAGTCATTGGAAACCTTCATTTATTTAAAGAGGTTCTTGGTGTGCCAGCAAAGTTTGGCAGCTATTCAAACGATAACTGGACACACCTATAATGTAAATTCTAGTTTTTCTGATAAAGATATGAATTGTCTATCATTTAAAACTAAATTCACATTATCCCAGTCATTGGAAACCTTCATTTATTTAAAGAGGTTCTTGGTGTGCCAGCAAAGTTTGGCAGCTATTCAAACGATAACTGGACACACCTATAATGTAAATTCTAGTTTTTCTGATAAAGATATGAATTGTCTATCATTTAAAACTAAATTCACATTATCCCAGTCATTGGAAACCTTCATTTATTTAAAGAGGTTCTTGGTGTGCCAGCAAAGTTTGGCAGCTATTCAAACGATAACTGGACACACCTATAATGTAAATTCTAGTTTTTCTGATAAAGATATGAATTGTCTATCATTTAAAACTAAATTCACATTATCCCAGTCATTGGAAACCTTCATTTATTTAAAGAGGTTCTTGGTGTGCCAGCAAAGTTTGGCAGCTATTCAAACGATAACTGGACACACCTATAATGTAAATTCTAGTTTTTCTGATAAAGATATGAATTGTCTATCATTTAAAACTAAATTCACATTATCCCAGTCATTGGAAACCTTCATTTATTTAAAGAGGTTCTTGGTGTGCCAGCAAAGTTTGGCAGCTATTCAAACGATAACTGGACACACCTATAATGTAAATTCTAGTTTTTCTGATAATAATATGAAATATCTATCATTTAAAACTAAATTCACATTATCCCAGTCATTGGAAACCTTCATTTATTTAAAGAGGTTCTTGGTGTGCCAGCAAAGTTTGGCAGCTATTCAAACGATAACTGGACACACCTATAATGTAAATTCTAGTTTTTCTGATAAAGATATGAATTGTCTATCATTTAAAACTAAATTCACATTATCCCAGTCATTGGAAACCTTCATTTATTTAAAGAGGTTCTTGGTGTGCCAGCAAAGTTTGGCAGCTATTCAAACGATAACTGGACACACCTGTAATGTAAATTTAATTAATTCTGATAATAATATGAATTATCTATCATTTAAAACTAAATTCACATTATTCCAATCATTGGAAACCCTCCTTTATTTTAAGAGGTTCTTGGTGTGCCAGCAAAGTTTGGCAGCTATTCAAACGATAACTGGACACACCTGTAATGTAAATTTAATTAATTCTGATAATAATATGAATTATCTATCATTTAAAACTAAATTCACATTATTCCAATCATTGGAAACCCTCCTTTATTTTAAGAGGTTCTTGGTGTGCCAGCAAAGTTTGGCAGCTATTCAAACGATAACTGGACACACCTGTAATGTAAATTTAATTAATTCTGATAATAATATGAATTATCTATCATTTAAAACTAAATTCACATTATTCCAATCATTGGAAACCCTCCTTTATTTTAAGAGGTTCTTGGTGTGCCAGCAAAGTTTGGCAGCTATTCAAACGAT
The DNA here is from genome assembly GCA_024447215.1 of Panagrolaimus sp. LJ2400. NCBI lineage: Eukaryota > Metazoa > Nematoda > Chromadorea > Rhabditida > Panagrolaimidae > Panagrolaimus > Panagrolaimus sp. LJ2400. The sequence continues at coordinate 147,049 of JAMRYA010000043.1, read as the reverse complement.
AACTGGACACACCTGTAATGTAAATTTAATTAATTCTGATAATAATATGAATTATCTATCATTTAAAACTAAATTCACATTATTCCAATCATTGGAAACCCTCCTTTATTTTAAGAGGTTCTTGGTGTGCCAGCAAAGTTTGGCAGCTATTCAAACGATAACTGGACACACCTGTAATGTAAATTTAATTAATTCTGATAATAATATGAATTATCTATCATTTAAAACTAAATTCACATTATTCCAATCATTGGAAACCCTCCTTTATTTTAAGAGGTTCTTGGTGTGCCAGCAAAGTTTGGCAGCTATTCAAACGATAACTGGACACACCTGTAATGTAAATTTAATTAATTCTGATAATAATATGAATTATCTATCATTTAAAACTAAATTCACATTATTCCAATCATTGGAAACCCTCCTTTATTTTAAGAGGTTCTTGGTGTGCCAGCAAAGTTTGGCAGCTATTCAAACGATAACTGGACACACCTATAATGTAAATTTAATTAATTCTGATAATAATATGAATTATCTATCATTTAAAACTAAATTCACATTATTCCAATCATTGGAAACCCTCCTTTATTTTAAGAGGTTCTTGGTGTGCCAGCAAAGTTTGGCAGCTATTCAAACGATAACTGGACACACCTATAATGTAAATTTAATTAATTCTGATAATAATATGAATTATCTATCATTTAAAACTAAATTCACATTATTCCAATCATTGGAAACCCTCCTTTATTTTAAGAGGTTCTTGGTGTGCCAGCAAAGTTTGGCAGCTATTCAAACGATAACTGGACACACCTATAATGTAAATTTAATTAATTCTGATAATAATATGAATTATCTATCATTTAAAACTAAATTCACATTATTCCAATCATTGGAAACCCTCCTTTATTTTAAGAGGTTCTTGGTGTGCCAGCAAAGTTTGGCAGCTATTCAAACGATAACTGGACACACCTGTAATGTAAATTTAATTAATTCTGATAATAATATGAATTATCTATCATTTAAAACTAAATTCACATTATTCCAATCATTGGAAACCCTCCTTTATTTTAAGAGGTTCTTGGTGTGCCAGCAAAGTTTGGCAGCTATTCAAACGATAACTGGACACACCTGTAATGTAAATTTAATTAATTCTGATAATAATATGAATTATCTATCATTTAAAACTAAATTCACATTATTCCAATCATTGGAAACCCTCCTTTATTTTAAGAGGTTCTTGGTGTGCCAGCAAAGTTTGGCAGCTATTCAAACGATAACTGGACACACCTGTAATGTAAATTTAATTAATTCTGATAATAATATGAATTATCTATCATTTAAAACTAAATTCACATTATTCCAATCATTGGAAACCCTCCTTTATTTTAAGAGGTTCTTGGTGTGCCAGCAAAGTTTGGCAGCTATTCAAACGATAACTGGACACACCTGTAATGTAAATTTAATTAATTCTGATAATAATATGAATTATCTATCATTTAAAACTAAATTCACATTATTCCAATCATTGGAAACCCTCCTTTATTTTAAGAGGTTCTTGGTGTGCCAGCAAAGTTTGGCAGCTATTCAAACGATAACTGGACACACCTGTAATGTAAATTTAATTAATTCTGATAATAATATGAATTATCTATCATTTAAAACTAAATTCACATTATTCCAATCATTGGAAACCCTCCTTTATTTTAAGAGGTTCTTGGTGTGCCAGCAAAGTTTGGCAGCTATTCAAACGATAACTGGACACACCTGTAATGTAAATTTAATTAATTCTGATAATAATATGAATTATCTATCATTTAAAACTAAATTCACATTATTCCAATCATTGGAAACCCTCCTTTATTTTAAGAGGTTCTTGGTGTGCCAGCAAAGTTTGGCAGCTATTCAAACGATAACTGGACACACCTGTAATGTAAATTTAATTAATTCTGATAATAATATGAATTATCTATCATTTAAAACTAAATTCACATTATTCCAATCATTGGAAACCCTCCTTTATTTTAAGAGGTTCTTGGTGTGCCAGCAAAGTTTGGCAGCTATTCAAACGATAACTGGACACACCTATAATGTAAATTTAATTAATTCTGATAATAATATGAATTATCTATCATTTAAAACTAAATTCACATTATTCCAATCATTGGAAACCCTCCTTTATTTTAAGAGGTTCTTGGTGTGCCAGCAAAGTTTGGCAGCTATTCAAACGATAACTGGACACACCTGTAATGTAAATTTAATTAATTCTGATAATAATATGAATTATCTATCATTTAAAACTAAATTCACATTATTCCAATCATTGGAAACCCTCCTTTATTTTAAGAGGTTCTTGGTGTGCCAGCAAAGTTTGGCAGCTATTCAAACGATAACTGGACACACCTGTAATGTAAATTTAATTAATTCTGATAATAATATGAATTATCTATCATTTAAAACTAAATTCACATTATTCCAATCATTGGAAACCCTCCTTTATTTTAAGAGGTTCTTGGTGTGCCAGCAAAGTTTGGCAGCTATTCAAACGATAACTGGACACACCTGTAATGTAAATTTAATTAATTCTGATAATAATATGAATTATCTATCATTTAAAACTAAATTCACATTATTCCAATCATTGGAAACCCTCCTTTATTTTAAGAGGTTCTTGGTGTGCCAGCAAAGTTTGGCAGCTATTCAAACGATAACTGGACACACCTATAATGTAAATTTAATTAATTCTGATAATAATATGAATTATCTATCATTTAAAACTAAATTCACATTATTCCAATCATTGGAAACCCTCCTTTATTTTAAGAGGTTCTTGGTGTGCCAGCAAAGTTTGGCAGCTATTCAAACGATAACTGGACACACCTGTAATGTAAATTTAATTAATTCTGATAATAATATGAATTATCTATCATTTAAAACTAAATTCACATTATTCCAATCATTGGAAAACCTCCTTTATTTTAAGAGGTTCTTGGTGTGCCAGCAAAGTTTGGCAGCTATTCAAACGATAACTGGACACACCTATAATGTAAATTTAATTAATTCTGATAATAATATGAATTATCTATCATTTAAAACTAAATTCACATTATTCCAATCATTGGAAACCCTCCTTTATTTTAAGAGGTTCTTGGTGTGCCAGCAAAGTTTGGCAGCTATTCAAACGATAACTGGACACACCTGTAATGTAAATTTAATTAATTCTGATAATAATATGAATTATCTATCATTTAAAACTAAATTCACATTATTCCAATCATTGGAAACCCTCCTTTATTTTAAGAGGTTCTTGGTGTGCCAGCAAAGTTTGGCAGCTATTCAAACGATAACTGGACACACCTATAATGTAAATTTAATTAATTCTGATAATAATATGAATTATCTATCATTTTAAACTAAATTCACATTATTCCAATCATTGGAAACCCTCATTTATTAAAAGAGGTTCTTGGTGTGCCAGCAAAGTTTGGCAGCTATTCAAACGATAACTGGACACACCTATAATGTAAATTTAATTAATTCTGATAATAATATGAATTATCTATCATTTTAAACTAAATTCACATTATTCCAATCATTGGAAACCCTCATTTATTAAAAGAGGTTCTTGGTGTGCCAGCAAAGTTCGGCAGCTATTCAAACGATAACTGGACACACCTATAATGTAAATTTAATTAATTCTGATAATAATATGAATTATCTATCATTTTAAACTAAATTCACATTATTCCAATCATTGGAAACCCTCATTTATTAAAAGAGGTTCTTGGTGTGCCAGCAAAGTTTGGCAGCTATTCAAACGATAACTGGACACACCTATAATGTAAATTTAATTAATTCTGATAATAATATGAATTATCTATCATTTTAAACTAAATTCACATTATTCCAATCATTGGAAACCCTCATTTATTAAAAGAGGTTCTTGGTGTGCCAGCAAAGTTTGGCAGCTATTCAAACGATAACTGGACACACCTATAATGTAAATTTAATTAATTCTGATAATAATATGAATTATCTATCATTTTAAACTAAATTCACATTATTCCAATCATTGGAAACCCTCATTTATTAAAAGAGGTTCTTGGTGTGCCAGCAAAGTTTGGCAGCTATTCAAACGATAACTGGACACACCTATAATGTAAATTTTAGTTTTTCTGATAAAGATATGAATTATCTATCATTTTAAACTAAATTCACATTATTCCAATCATTGGAAACCCTCATTTATTAAAAGAGGTTCTTGGTGTGCCAGCAAAGTTTGGCAGCTATTCAAACGATAACTGGACACACCTATAATGTAAATTTTAGTTTTTCTGATAAAGATATGAATTATCTATCATTTAAAACTAAATTCACATTATTCCAATCATTGGAAACCCTCATTTATTTAAAGAGGTTCTTGTTGTGCCAGCAAAGTTTGCCAGCTATTCAAACGATAACTGGACACACCTATAATGTAAATTCTAGTTTTTCTGATAAAGATATGAAATATCTATCATTTAAAACTAAATTCACATTATCCCAGTCATTGGAAACCTTCATTTATTTAAAGAGGTTCTTGGTGTGCCAGCAAAGTTTGGCAGCTATTCAAACGATAACTGGACACACCTATAATGTAAATTCTAGTTTTTCTGATAAAGATATGAAATATCTATCATTTAAAACTAAATTCACATTATCCCAGTCATTGGAAACCTTCATTTATTTAAAGAGGTTCTTGGTGTGCCAGCAAAGTTTGGCAGCTATTCAAACGATAACTGGACACACCTATAATGTAAATTCTAGTTTTTCTGATAATAATATGAAATATCTATCATTTAAAACTAAATTCACATTATTCCAATCATTGGAAACCCTCATTTATTAAAAGAGGTTCTTGGTGTGCCAGCAAAGTTTGGCAGCTATTCAAACGATAACTGGACACACCTATAATGTAAATTCTAGTTTTTCTGATAAAGATATGAAATATCTATCATTTAAAACTAAATTCACATTATCCCAGTCATTGGAAACCTTCATTTATTTAAAGAGGTTCTTGGTGTGCCAGCAAAGTTTGGCAGCTATTCAAACGATAACTGGACACACCTATAATGTAAATTCTAGTTTTTCTGATAAAGATATGAAATATCTATCATTTAAAACTAAATTCACATTATCCCAGTCATTGGAAACCTTCATTTATTTAAAGAGGTTCTTGGTGTGCCAGCAAAGTTTGGCAGCTATTCAAACGATAACTGGACACACCTATAATGTAAATTCTAGTTTTTCTGATAATAATATGAAATATCTATCATTTAAAACTAAATTCACATTATTCCAATCATTGGAAACCCTCATTTATTTAAAGAGGTTCTTGGTGTGCCAGCAAAGTTTGGCAGCTATTCAAACGATAACTGGACACACCTATAATGTAAATTCTAGTTTTTCTGATAAAGATATGAAATATCTATCATTTAAAACTAAATTCACATTATTCCAATCATTGGAAACCCTCATTTATTAAAAGAGGTTCTTGGTGTGCCAGCAAAGTTTGGCAGCTATTCAAACGATAACTGGACACACCTATAATGTAAATTCTAGTTTTTCTGATAAAGATATGAAATATCTATCATTTAAAACTAAATTCACATTATCCCAGTCATTGGAAACCTTCATTTATTTAAAGAGGTTCTTGGTGTGCCAGCAAAGTTTGGCAGCTATTCAAACGATAACTGGACACACCTATAATGTAAATTCTAGTTTTTCTGATAATAATATGAAATATCTATCATTTAAAACTAAATTCACATTATCCCAGTCATTGGAAACCTTCATTTATTTAAAGAGGTTCTTGGTGTGCCAGCAAAGTTTGGCAGCTATTCAAACGATAACTGGACACACCTATAATGTAAATTCTAGTTTTTCTGATAATAATATGAAATATCTATCATTTAAAACTAAATTCACATTATCCCAGTCATTGGAAACCTTCATTTATTTAAAGAGGTTCTTGGTGTGCCAGCAAAGTTTGGCAGCTATTCAAACGATAACTGGACACACCTATAATGTAAATTCTAGTTTTTCTGATAATAATATGAAATATCTATCATTTAAAACTAAATTCACATTATTCCAATCATTGGAAACCCTCATTTATTTAAAGAGGTTCTTGGTGTGCCAGCAAAGTTTGGCAGCTATTCAAACGATAACTGGACACACCTATAATGTAAATTTAATTAATTCTGATAATAATATGAATTATCTATCATTTAAAACTAAATTCACATTATTCCAATCATTGGAAACCCTCATTTATTTAAAGAGGTTCTTGGTGTGCCAGCAAAGTTTGGCAGCTATTCAAACGATAACTGGACACACCTATAATGTAAATTTTAGTTTTTCTGATAAAGATATGAATTATCTATCATTTTAAACTAAATTCACATTATTCAATCATTGGAAACCCTCATTTATTTAAAGAGGTTCTTGGTGTGCCAGCAAAGTTTGGCAGCTATTCAAACGATAACTGGACACACCTATAATGTAAATTTTAGTTTTTCTGATAAAGATATGAATTATCTATCATTTTAAACTAAACTCACATTATTCCAATCATTGGAAACCCTCATTTATTTAAAGAGGTTCTTGGTGTGCCAGCAAAGTTTGGCAGCTATTCAAACGATAACTGGACACACCTATAATGTAAATTTTAGTTTTTCTGATAAAGATATGAATTATCTATCATTTTAAACTAAACTCACATTATTCCAATCATTGGAAACCCTCATTTATTTAAAGAGGTTCTTGGTGTGCCAGCAAAGTTTGGCAGCTATTCAAACGATAACTGGACACACCTATAATGTAAATTTTAGTTTTTCTGATAAAGATATGAATTATCTATCATTTTAAACTAAATTCACATTATTCCAATCATTGGAAACCCTCATTTATTTAAAGAGGTTCTTGGTGTGCCAGCAAAGTTTGGCAGCTATTCAAACGATAACTGGACACACCTATAATGTAAATTTTAGTTTTTCTGATAAAGATATGAATTATCAATCATTTAAAACTAAGTTTACATTATTCAATCATTGGAAACCCTCATATATTTAAAGATGTTCTTGGTGTGCCAGCAAAGTTTGGCAGCTATTCAAACGATAATTGGACACACCTATAATGTAAATTTTAGTTTTTCTGATAAAGATATGAATTATCTATCATTTTAAACTAAATTCACATTATTCCAATCATTGGAAACCCTCATTTATTTAAAGAGGTTCTTGGTGTGCCAGCAAAGTTTGGCAGCTATTCAAACGATAACTGGACACACCTATAATGTAAATTTTAGTTTTTCTGATAAAGATATGAATTATCTATCATTTTAAACTAAATTCACATTATTCCAATCATTGGAAACCCTCATATATTTAAAGATGTTCTTGGTGTGCCAGCAAAGTTTGGCAGCTATTCAAACGATAACTGGACACACCTATAATGTAAATTTTAGTTTTTCTGATAAAGATATGAATTATCTATCATTTTAAACTAAATTCACATTATTCCAATCATTGGAAACCCTCATTTATTTAAAGAGGTTCTTGGTGTGCCAGCAAAGTTTGGCAGCTATTCAAACGATAACTGGACACACCTATAATGTAAATTCTAGTTTTTCTGATAAAGATATGAATTGTCTATCATTTAAAACTAAATTCACATTATCCCAGTCATTGGAAACCTTCATTTATTTAAAGAGGTTCTTGGTGTGCCAGCAAAGTTTGGCAGCTATTCAAACGATAACTGGACACACCTATAATGTAAATTCTAGTTTTTCTGATAAAGATATGAATTGTCTATCATTTAAAACTAAATTCACATTATCCCAGTCATTGGAAACCTTCATTTATTTAAAGAGGTTCTTGGTGTGCCAGCAAAGTTTGGCAGCTATTCAAACGATAACTGGACACACCTATAATGTAAATTCTAGTTTTTCTGATAAAGATATGAATTGTCTATCATTTAAAACTAAATTCACATTATCCCAGTCATTGGAAACCTTCATTTATTTAAAGAGGTTCTTGGTGTGCCAGCAAAGTTTGGCAGCTATTCAAACGATAACTGGACACACCTATAATGTAAATTCTAGTTTTTCTGATAAAGATATGAATTGTCTATCATTTAAAACTAAATTCACATTATCCCAGTCATTGGAAACCTTCATTTATTTAAAGAGGTTCTTGGTGTGCCAGCAAAGTTTGGCAGCTATTCAAACGATAACTGGACACACCTATAATGTAAATCCTAGTTTTTCTGATAATAATATGAAATATCTATCATTTAAAACTAAATTCACATTATCCCAGTCATTGGAAACCTTCATTTATTTAAAGAGGTTCTTGGTGTGCCAGCAAAGTTTGGCAGCTATTCAAACGATAACTGGACACACCTATAATGTAAATTCTAGTTTTTCTGATAAAGATATGAAATATCTATCATTTAAAACTAAATTCACATTATCCCAGTCATTGGAAACCTTCATTTATTTAAAGAGGTTCTTGGTGTGCCAGCAAAGTTTGGCAGCTATTCAAACGATAACTGGACACACCTATAATGTAAATTCTAGTTTTTCTGATAATAATATGAAATATCTATCATTTAAAACTAAATTCACATTATCCCAGTCATTGGAAACCTTCATTTATTTAAAGAGGTTCTTGGTGTGCCAGCAAAGTTTGGCAGCTATTCAAACGATAACTGGACACACCTATAATGTAAATTCTAGTTTTTCTGATAAAGATATGAATTGTCTATCATTTAAAACTAAATTCACATTATTCCAATCATTGGAAACCCTCATTTATTTAAAGAGGTTCTTGGTGTGCCAGCAAAGTTTGGCAGCTATTCAAACGATAACTGGACACACCTATAATGTAAATTCTAGTTTTTCTGATAATAATATGAAATATCTATCATTTAAAACTAAATTCACATTATCCCAGTCATTGGAAACCTTCATTTATTTAAAGAGGTTCTTGGTGTGCCAGCAAAGTTTGGCAGCTATTCAAACGATAACTGGACACACCTATAATGTAAATTCTAGTTTTTCTGATAAAGATATGAAATATCTATCATTTAAAACTAAATTCACATTATCCCAGTCATTGGAAACCTTCATTTATTTAAAGAGGTTCTTGGTGTGCCAGCAAAGTTTGGCAGCTATTCAAACGATAACTGGACACACCTATAATGTAAATTCTAGTTTTTCTGATAATAATATGAAATATCTATCATTTAAAACTAAATTCACATTATCCCAGTCATTGGAAACCTTCATTTATTTAAAGAGGTTCTTGGTGTGCCAGCAAAGTTTGGCAGCTATTCAAACGATAACTGGACACACCTATAATGTAAATTCTAGTTTTTCTGATAATAATATGAAATATCTATCATTTAAAACTAAATTCACATTATCCCAGTCATTGGAAACCTTCATTTATTTAAAGAGGTTCTTGGTGTGCCAGCAAAGTTTGGCAGCTATTCAAACGATAACTGGACACACCTATAATGTAAATTCTAGTTTTTCTGATAAAGATATGAATTGTCTATCATTTAAAACTAAATTCACATTATTCCAATCATTGGAAACCCTCATTTATTTAAAGAGGTTCTTGGTGTGCCAGCAAAGTTTGGCAGCTATTCAAACGATAACTGGACACACCTATAATGTAAATTCTAGTTTTTCTGATAATAATATGAAATATCTATCATTTAAAACTAAATTCACATTATCCCAGTCATTGGAAACCTTCATTTATTTAAAGAGGTTCTTGGTGTGCCAGCAAAGTTTGGCAGCTATTCAAACGATAACTGGACACACCTATAATGTAAATTCTAGTTTTTCTGATAAAGATATGAAATATCTATCATTTAAAACTAAATTCACATTATCCCAGTCATTGGAAACCTTCATTTATTTAAAGAGGTTCTTGGTGTGCCAGCAAAGTTTGGCAGCTATTCAAACGATAACTGGACACACCTATAATGTAAATTCTAGTTTTTCTGATAAAGATATGAATTGTCCATCATTTAAAACTAAATTCACATTATCCCAGTCATTGGAAACCTTCATTTATTTAAAGAGGTTCTTGGTGTGCAAGCAAAGTTTGGCAGCTATTCAAACGATAACTGGACACACCTATAATGTAAATTTTAGTTTTTCTGGTAGAAACAACTATTATCTATCATTTAAAACTAAATTCACATTATCCCAATCATTGGAAACCCTCATTTTTTTAAAGAGGTTCTTGGTGTGCCAGCAAAGTTTGGCAGCTATTCAAACGATAACTGGACGCACCTATAATGTAAATTTTAGTTTTTCTGGTAGAAACAACTATTATCTATCATTTAAAACTAAATTCACATTATCCCAATCATTGGAAACCCTCATTTTTTTAAAGAGGTTCTTGGTGTGCCAGCAACGTTTAGCAGCTATTCAAACGATAACTGGACGCACCTATAATGTAAATTTTAGTTTTTCTGGTAGAAACAACTATTATCTATCATTTAAAACTAAATTCACATTATCCCAATCATTGGAAACCCTCATTTTTTTATAGAGGTTCTTGGTGTGCCAGCAAAGTTTGGCAGCTATTCAAACGATAACTGGACGCACCTATAATGTAAATTTTAGTTTTTCTGATAAAGATATGAATTGTCTATCATTTAAAACTAAATTCACATTATCCCAGTCATTGGAAACCTTCATTTATTTATAGAGGTTCTTGGTGTGCCAGCAAAGTTTGGCAGCTATTCAAACGATAACTGGACGCACCTATAATGTAAATTTTAGTTTTTCTGGTAGAAACAACTATTATCTATCATTTAAAACTAAATTCACATTATCCCAGTCATTGGAAACCTTCATTTATTTAAAGAGGTTCTTGGTGTGCCAGCAAAGTTTGGCAGCTATTCAAACGATAACTGGACACACCTATAATGTAAATTTTAGTTTTTCTGATAAAGATATGAATTTTCTATCATTTAAAACTAAATTCACATTATTCCAATCATTGGAAACCCTCATTTATTTATAGAGGTTCTTGGTGTGCCAGCAAAGTTTGGCAGCTATTCAAACGATAACTGGACGCACCTATAATGTAAATTTTAGTTTTTCTGATAAAGATATGAATTTTCTATCATTTAAAACTAAATTCACATTATTCCAATCATTGGAAACCCTCATTTATTTATAGAGGTTCTTGGTGTGCCAGCAAAGTTTGGCAGCTATTCAAACGATAACTGGACGCACCTATAATGTAAATTTTAGTTTTTCTGGTAGAAACAACTATTATCTATCATTTAAAACTAAATTCACATTATCCCAATCATTGGAAACCCTCATTTATTTATAGAGGTTCTTGGTGTGCCAGCAACGTTTAGCAGCTATTCAAACGATAACTGGACACACCTATAATGTAAATTTTAGTTTTTCTGATAAAGATATGAATTATCTATCATTTAAAACTAAATTCACATTATCCCAATCATTGGAAACCCTCATTTTTTTAAAGAGGTTCTTGGTGTGCCAGCAACGTTTAGCAGCTATTCAAACGATAACTGGACACACCTATAATGTAAATTTTAGTTTTTCTGATAAAGATATGAATTATCTATCATTTAAAACTAAGTTCACATTATTCCAATCATTGGAAACCCTCATTTATTTATAGAGGTTCTTGGTGTGCCAGCAAAGTTTGGCAGCTATTCAAACGATAACTGGACACACCTATAATGTAAATTTTAGTTTTTCTGGTAGAAACAACTATTATCTATCATTTAAAACTAAATTCACATTATCCCAATCATTGGAAACCCTCATTTATTTATAGAGGTTCTTGGTGTGCCAGCAACGTTTAGCAGCTATTCAAACGATAACTGGACACACCTATAATGTAAATTTTAGTTTTTCTGATAAAGATATGAATTATCTATCATTTAAAACTAAGTTCACCTTATTCCAATCATTGGAAACCCTCATTTATTTATAGAGGTTCTTGGTGTGCCAGCAAAGTTTGGCAGCTATTCAAACGATAACTGGACACACCTATAATGTAAATTTTAGTTTTTCTGATAAAGATATGAATTATCTATCATTTAAAACTAAATTCACATTATTCCAATCATTGGAAACCCTCATTTATTTAAAGAGGTTCTTGGTGTGCCAGCAAAGTTTGGCAGCTATTCAAACGATAACTGGACACACCTATAATGTAAATTTTAGTTTTTCTGATAAAGATATGAATTATCTATCATTTAAAACTAAGTTCACATTATTCCAATCATTGGAAACCCTCATTTATTTAAAGAGGTTCTTGGTGTGCCAGCAAAGTTTAGCAGCTATTCAAACGATAACTGGACACACCTATAATGTAAATTTTAGTTTTTCTGATAAAGATATGAATTATCTATCATTTAAAACTAAGTTCACATTATTCCAATCATTGGAAACCCTCATTTATTTAAAGAGGTTCTTGGTGTGCCAGCAAAGTTTAGCAGCTATTCAAACGATAACTGGACACACCTATAATGTAAATTTTAGTTTTTCTGGTAGAAACAACTATTATCTATCATTTAAAACTATATTCACATTATTCCAGTCATTGGAAACCCTCATTTTTTTAAAGAGGTTCTTGGTGTGCCAGCAACGTTTAGCAGCTATTCAAACGATAACTGGACACACCTATAATGTAAATTTTAGTTTTTCTGGTAGAAACAACTATTATCTATCATTTAAAACTAAATTCACGCTATCCCAATCATTGGAAACCCTCATTTTTTTAAAGAGGTTCTTGGTGTGCCAGCAAAGTTTGGCAGCTATTCAAACGATAACTGGACGCACCTATAATGTAAATTTTAGTTTTTCTGGTAGAAACAACTATTATCTATCATTTAAAACTAAATTCACATTATCCCAATCATTGGAAACCCTCATTTTTTTAAAGAGGTTCTTGGTGTGCCAGCAACGTTTAGCAGCTATTCAAACGATAACTGGACGCACCTATAATGTAAATTTTAGTTTTTCTGGTAGAAACAACTATTATCTATCATTTAAAACTAAATTCACATTATCCCAATCATTGGAAACCCTCATTTTTTTAAAGAGGTTCTTGGTGTGCCAGCAAAGTTTGGCAGCTATTCAAACGATAACTGGACGCACCTATAATGTAAATTTTAGTTTTTCTGATAAAGATATGAATTGTCTATCATTTAAAACTAAATTCACATTATCCCAGTCATTGGAAACCTTCATTTATTTATAGAGGTTCTTGGTGTGCCAGCAAAGTTTGGCAGCTATTCAAACGATAACTGGACGCACCTATAATGTAAATTTTAGTTTTTCTGGTAGAAACAACTATTATCTATCATTTAAAACTAAATTCACATTATCCCAATCATTGGAAACCCTCATTTATTTATAGAGGTTCTTGGTGTGCCAGCAACGTTTAGCAGCTATTCAAACGATAACTGGACACACCTATAATGTAAATTTTAGTTTTTCTGATAAAGATATGAATTATCTATCATTTAAAACTAAATTCACATTATCCCAATCATTGGAAACCCTCATTTTTTTAAAGAGGTTCTTGGTGTGCCAGCAACGTTTAGCAGCTATTCAAACGATAACTGGACACACCTATAATGTAAATTTTAGTTTTTCTGATAAAGATATGAATTATCTATCATTTAAAACTAAATTCACATTATTCCAATCATTGGAAACCCTCATTTATTTAAAGAGGTTCTTGGTGTGCCAGCAAAGTTTGGCAGCTATTCAAACGATAACTGGACACACCTATAATGTAAATTTTAGTTTTTCTGATAAAGATATGAATTATCTATCATTTAAAACTAAGTTCACATTATTCCAATCATTGGAAACCCTCATTTATTTAAAGAGGTTCTTGGTGTGCCAGCAAAGTTTAGCAGCTATTCAAACGATAACTGGACACACCTATAATGTAAATTTTAGTTTTTCTGGTAGAAACAACTATTATCTATCATTTAAAACTATATTCACATTATTCCAGTCATTGGAAACCCTCATTTTTTTAAAGAGGTTCTTGGTGTGCCAGCAACGTTTAGCAGCTATTCAAACGATAACTGGACACACCTATAATGTAAATTTTAGTTTTTCTGGTAGAAACAACTATTATCTATCATTTAAAACTATATTCACATTATTCCAATCATTGGAAACCCTCATTTATTTAAAGAGGTTCTTGGTGTGCCAGCAAAGTTTGGCAGCTATTCAAACGATAACTGGACACACCTATAATGTAAATTTTAGTTTTTCTGATAAAGATATGAATTATCTATCATTTAAAACTAAGTTCACATTATTCCAATCATTGGAAACCCTCATTTATTTAAAGAGGTTCTTGGTGTGCCAGCAAAGTTTGGCAGCTATTCAAACGATAACTGGACACACCTATAATGTAAATTTTAGTTTTTCTGATAAAGATATGAATTATCTATCATTTAAAACTAAATTCACGCTATCCCAATCATTGGAAACCCTCATTTATTTATAGAGGTTCTTGGTGTGCCAGCAAAGTTTAGCAGCTATTCAAACGATAACTGGACACACCTATAATGTAAATTTTAGTTTTTCTGGTAGAAACAACTATTATCTATCATTTAAAACTATATTCACATTATTCCAGTCATTGGAAACCCTCATTTTTTTAAAGAGGTTCTTGGTGTGCCAGCAACGTTTAGCAGCTATTCAAACGATAACTGGACACACCTATAATGTAAATTTTAGTTTTTCTGATAAAGATATGAATTATCTATCATTTAAAACTAAATTCACATTATTCCAATCATTGGAAACCCTCATTTATTTAAAGAGGTTCTTGGTGTGCCAGCAAAGTTTGGCAGCTATTCAAACGATAACTGGACACACCTATAATGTAAATTTTAGTTTTTCTGATAAAGATATGAATTATCTATCATTTAAAACTAAGTTCACATTATTCCAATCATTGGAAACCCTCATTTATTTAAAGAGGTTCTTGGTGTGCCAGCAAAGTTTGGCAGCTATTCAAACGATAACTGGACACACCTATAATGTAAATTTTAGTTTTTCTGATAAAGATATGAATTATCTATCATTTAAAACTAAATTCACGCTATCCCAATCATTGGAAACCCTCATTTTTTTAAAGAGGTTCTTGGTGTGCCAGCAACGTTTAGCAGCTATTCAAACGATAACTGGACACACCTATAATGTAAATTTTGTTTATTCTGGCAGAAATAACTATTATCAAAAAAAAGTAAATGGCCGAGTTCTTACTTATAAATTAAAAAAACTCAGAGTTTCATTTTCAATAAAGGTTTTAAGAATTTTGACGCTATAAAAGATGATATTTGCTTGAAAAATATTGATTTTGGTCGAAATTCCGATGATTTTGGTGTAAGTGACATCTGGTTATTGTACGCGCTGCTTATCAGTGATAAAATTATTTTATCAATTGCAGTTGATAAAAACGATGTTAGGGAACATTTCTAGACCATTTACAGCTTGATATCACTGTTTTTCTTTTTGGGTTACTGTAACTTGAGCTACGGGTGCCAGATGCTAATTTTTTGAGTTAACAATGATAAACCAGTTATTTTGGGACAATAATAAACTATTTTCAGCCACCTCGTCGCAAAAATAGAGCCATGGCGATTTTTTTACTAAGCTGTTACAGCTAAAACGAAAATTTGATGGTCTCGTCACGAAAACGGAATTTTGGTGAAAAATGGAGTTGACCATGAAATTCCTCATGCTCGAGAACCCCTATGCCCGTGGAATAAGCAAAAACGAAAGAAAACCTGATTTTTAACAATCGATTCAATTGTGGGAATTCTGAATCGGCTTCATATCAGATGCTGGATGACCCTGATGCGGACCGATTTGGGGTAAAAGACCCATATATCATCATTATAGACATATTGGGCTATAAAATGAAGGTTTTAAATCCATCCTCTTCGGGGTCTATGGTACTTAAAATCGGCATCGAAAATATCGAAATTTCGTTTCGGCACGAAAACGAAATTTTCGAAAAAAACGGAGTGTGCCACTGAATTCCCCGTAGTCGAAAACCCCTATATCCGGGGAATTATAAAAAACAAGGGAAAACTCGATTTTTCCTATAGCCCCAAAATTTGCGCCTTCTGAATCCTCCAGAAGTCGACTCCTGACACGAAAAAATCAAAAAAATGTATTTTTGGCATCCTGACACCTATGCCAACAACCTCTGAAAATTTGAAAGCCCATATCGAAAATTTATAAAATTTTGTTCCGTGACTTCCTTTAAAAAGTGAAAAAGTTAGCCAGACTGCTTCTTAAACACAATATTTTATGGAAAAATAAAAAGATACTCTCAGGTTCTGCTATGAATAGCAGAATTTTGGTTGTAGATCCTATAAAAGTAAATGGCCGAAAATTTAAATGAGTTCGAAAAAATGCCACAAATGAATGGCTTGAAGTTGAGTGTTGCGGATATGATAACAAATTAAATTCGACATTTGTAAAGCTTTTTGCTGTTGCCCCATCAGTATCGTATAAACATGAAATTTTTATCAAAATTGGAACTATGATCGAAACAGATTATGTTCAAGACATTAAAAAAGTTATTGATGCTTATGGATAGTAAGTTTACGCTTAAAAATTTGTGAAATGAATCCGATTCAATAATGCTTCAAAAAAATGTAGATTTTAGATTTTGTCTGATTAATCAGACAAGTCGATCAAAAATTTTTTTGAATGAATTCGGCATTAAAACTTTAAATAACAGTTTTATCAGTCTCAGTCTATCGTATGAAATGCGTTAATGGAAATATACCGCAAAATATTTCAAATGTTTTTGATAAGCACTTACTCCATTCAAAAGAGAGTTAATAATAGCTTGATTTTGTTTATTCTTGGTTTCATGCTATTTAATAATACTATCAATCTAAATTTAAATTAATTAGATAAGAAATAAAAGCGATAAGTCTCACGGAAGCAATAAAGCTATCAACTTTTCCATATGCAATAGCACTAAGCGGCTTAACTTGAATTTTACCAACATAATGAAGTACATTCTTAGTAGCAAGACGTTTAGTAGTATAAATCTAAAACAATGCATATAAAACGTGATTAAAGAAGCTTCTTTATCTTTGAAGGTTATAATAATAAAACTTACGGCCGTCATGAAAGCATCATTTTTAGTTTGAAGCTGATCCATTAAAGCTACATATTTGCTATCAGTTTCAGCTTTAACAATAATGTTGGATAAAGTTGACCAGGCATATTATTATCGGTTGTTGTGTATTTACTACCACCACCATCAGCAGAAGAAGTTGGAGGAGGAACAACAGGAAGAGATAAAAGTGGATCTTTAAAATTTTCCATGACAAACAAATCAATTATGTATTTGTTAAACAATAAAATTTGTTAAAAAAGGTGTTTTGGCAAAGTGCTCTTTTCTCTATCATAGCAGTCAATTTTAAAAAAATGACCGCTGAAAAAAAGAGTCAGCAGTCGGCGGTCGACTTTTTTTCTCTTTTTGAAAAGAGTCGTGCTTTGTTTTGGACAAAACTCTTTCGCAATGGATATTTTGTCGAAATTTCTTTCTTTTCATCGACAAAAAAATCTTCGTTTTTTTTACTTTGATGATTGTGAGATAAAAAAAGAAAGGAAAAAAGGCGATGCCTTTTCAGCACAATTCTGTGTTTTTCTGTTGTAAACAGCTGCCTAAAAGCTTTTTTTTGGATTAAATGAAATTTTAATGCATTGACGACTTTGCTGTTTGGCACGTTGAAGCAAGTTTTGAATATTTGAAAATTTAAAAAAATGTTATCATTGCGTTTAAAAAGGTTTTTGCAACAAAAATTTTATTGAAAATTAAAACGGAACTTTATTAATGCTACATTGGAATTATCAACATTATTTAAACAAGCTTAAGGGTTTCCAAAACATTCATTTTTTTTATTTCTATTAAATCATTGATGAAACAATGCAAAATGAATGGAGAAATAATAAAAAAAATTAGCCAAAAATGACTAATAGTTGAATAACTTTGGAGCCGTTTTTGAGCTTTTTTCGTGGTTGAATTTTTTTACAGAAAATATTTCATTTTTAAATTTTGCATCTTTAAAATTTTTTTAAACTATAACGTTTATGTGATCACGTTCTTGAAAAATCATCGAAATCTGCTCAAAAATACTGCTCAAAAGTTATTAGACTCCCTAATTTGCATACATTGAATATCCATGTTTATCTAAATACGGTACAATATTATTCAAAATCTTCGTCAACCTCAAAGTTTCTGTTACTAAAAATAGCCATGGCAAATTAACAAAAATCCATAATGAAATAACAAAATGTTTTTGAAAGGTGATTGGAAGTTTTAATGCGATAATCCCGGTTATGAACATTACGAAGAATCCAATATGTGTTTTCCATTCCCATTGATCCAACATTTCTTTCAACTTTTTTTCAATGCAACGTTTTTGAAGTTCTTCTTGTTGATGACATTTTGAATCGAGCTCATAAATCTTCCTTGATAAATCAATAGTAAGATTTAAAATTAGCATATTTGTTGTAAAATCAATGGTATTGTTTCTGAGCTTTGTGAGTATTTTGAGTTCCTGAAATGTTGTTGATATACCGATATTTTCCTTGTATGAAAAGAGGGTAATAATTCAATATTTCTGACTTAAGGCTAATAAAAACATGAACTAAAGCTTTTGTATTGTTGACGAAATATAAAAAGTTTTCAAAAAATAAAAAATGGATCACTTGATTTTTTATTTTGTTGATTACTTTATTTCAATGACACAAAATTAAGGATGCCCTTAGGAAAAAATAAGCAGTTATTAAATAAAATTAATAAGCAAATTCGTGAAGCGTTCCAAATGTCACTTCCCAAAGAAGTGATTAAATAAATAAATAAAATAAATAAAGTATAGTTGCAATAATTAAAAATTTAGACGCTTAAAAGATCAAGCGTCTAAATTTTTAAAAGACATTTATAAATGTATGACAGACAAAAATCATCTTTTTTTGTCGACAACTCTCTTTCGCAATAACTACAATGGGTGCTAAAACTCTCTGCACATTTTTGGCATGTTTCTGCATGTTTTTGCATGTTTGGGCATTTTGGCTTAATTTGTTCATAAAAATGCCATATTTTGAGTCAGAATTGTTGGAAAACTTATGAGGATTCATGGGGAATCGAAAAATATGTTTTTAGAAGTCTGGTGCCTTCAGAATCTTGTGATTCTGAAGGCTTACAAATTGCATGTTTTTGCATGTTTACTCATGTTGGCTTAATTATGGTCAAAAATTTTATATTTTCAGTCAGAATGGTTAGAAAAACTTGGAGAATGTATGGGGAATCAAGATAAAGTGTTTTTAGGATTCAGATGCCTTCAGGATCCTCAGATTTTTGACCATAATTAAGCCAACATGAGTAAACATGCAAAAACATGCAATTTGTAAGCCTTCAGAATCACAAGATTCTGAAGGCACCAGACTTCTAAAAACATATTTTTCGATTCCCCATGAATCCTCATAAGTTTTCCAACAATTCTGACTCAAAATATGGCATTTTTATGAACAAATTAAGCCAAAATGCCCAAACATGCAAAAACATGCCAAAAATGTGCAGAGAGTTTTAGCACCCATTGTATTTCATTGAAATTTTTTTCTCATCTTTGACAAAAAAAACGTTTATTCGTTTTTTGTTGTAATGATTGTTTTTGAGCCAAAAAAAAGAAAGGAAAATAAGCAACGTATTTCAGCAAAATTCGGCGTTTTTATTTGAGTGCAAACAAATGCCAAAGTGTTTTTTCTCCTTTTTTCCGATTAAATGCAATTTCAAGGCGTTTCACGCTTGCTCGTTAAAACGCTTTTTGAATATATAAAATTTTGAAAAAAATGCTATTTTTGTAATTAATAAAATTTTTCCACAAAACTTTTATTGCATGCACAAAATGACTTTTTGTATTTATTTCTAGGTGATGAATCAACATTCATTATTTTATAAAGACCTGGTGATCCCTATAACATCTATAAAAGTATTATTAAAAAGTGGAGCTTGTCATCAAATTTAAAAATTTAAATCTTACATTTTTTCTTCTGTAAAATTTGATCGCCATTATTACATCCCAAAGCAATATTGATTAATTTTTATTTTTATTAATCTGGTGAATGCTTTTAAGCATTCACCAGATTATGTTAAAACACTAGTTATTAACAATCTGTAAAACAAAAAGATGAGCTATTTTTGGCATTAAAAATCAGATGATATTATGTTTATTTGCTTCTACGGAAAATGAAATTTTTAGATTAGGGAAATTATAAGTTAGCATGAATCTTATTTGAACTATTGAACAGAGAGAAGCTTAAATCCTTATTGATTATAATTTTTAATGGGATTGTAAAGAAGATATAGGGCTATCATACTGCATAAAAACCACAACTTTATTACTATTTGCTTATTCCAACAAGCTCAGTAAACGGCTTAAAAAGCATAAAACGAATCCTATTCATGTCTGTGTCTTAACTTATGCACTATATTTTTCCATAGTTTTTAAATTCGACAACTTCAACTGAGGGCCCGTTGTAGCGAGCTACTAAGGTTAAAAGAGTTTTTACAAATATCAGAGGGTCATATTAACCTAAAAACTTACATATCCATTTTTGATTTTCTCCTGTTTTGCTGCTTCATATTCACTCATTGGAAGCATACCATTGCCAACACATTTATTCAAAAAATATTTTCTTGGGTATTCAATTTTTTCCGGGCAATAATCATTCAAAACAAAACCTAGCGAAATCCCAAATAAAATAACACTGATAAAAATAATTAATGAATTATATGTAAATAGTTTTTTCTTTAACTCATAACAGAAAAATGGTGGTAAAGAAAATTGTCTTTCTAAATCTAATTTTAGTAGCTTCATCTTTGAAAGTAAAAATTTAAAAGAAATGAAATGCTTTTTTGGAAAAATAAAAGTTTTTTCAAAGGGAAAAAGAAACTCACTTAAACGGTCAAAACAATAAAAAAGGCAGCAATAGCCGCAGCATCAAAGGTTGTTCATTGTTGTGATGACTTTTTTGTATTGACCGTTACAAAAACGGAAGTTTTGTTTGTTTAAGTCTTCTTTTATTCTGTTTTTCAATATGTGATAGTTGGGAAACAATATAATGCTAGGTTATGTACTGCGGTATCCCATTTTTGAGAACTAAAAGACATTCATCACTACCAGTCATTGAAAACCTGGCTTTCATGATGGTTTTTTTTTCACTGGAGAAGTAAAAATTTGATTCATTATAAAAAAACTTTTGTCAGCACTGTGCTTATATTAAATATTACAGGTTTGCTTGTAATCACAAGTAATATTTAATTGACACAAAAGCAACGTTCAACATTGTTGTTAAATTAAAGTATTAAAAAAAGTAAACAATAATTAACATTAAAGACCACTAGATCACAAAAAGTTGTCCAAAACCTTTATGAAAATATTCACATTGTACATTGTGTCAACGCAACCTTCTTTTGCAAGTGTTTACATTGTCATTGTTTAACCCTCTTTTGTCAATATCAAAGTTCATATTTGTCGATAGCTTTTTGACTTTTTAAGTTTCTTTTTATTTTTGCTCACTTTCTTTTACGAACTACCTCTAAAATGAAAAAACTATTAAAATTTTATCATCTTTTAAAACAAAATCCATTTAATTATTACGATGTAATTTCTTTTACTGCGGAATGCCAAAAAGATGTTATTCTCATTTCTGTTGCTTATGTTTTTGTTATTTTTGGTCTTCAACGAATTATGAAAGATCATCGACCATTTGAACTTCGAAGACCCTTGCAACTTTGGAATTTGTTTTTGGCTGTTTTTAGTGGCGTTGGAGCTTTGATTACTGGAAGAGCGATATTTAATGAAGTTGAAAAGCATGGGCTAATAGATTCATATTGTAAAAAGGGTGAATTTTGGCATGGTTTATCCGGTTATTGGACATTTTTGTTTTGTTACTCAAAGATCTTAGAGCTTGGTGATACTCTGTTTATTGTGTTGAGAAAGAGGCCTTTAATATTTTTGCATTGGTAAGTATATTATTGCAGCATTTACGTCGACATCAAAATACATATATGTGACTTTAAAAATTTTTACATCTATTTGTTTTTCAATGATCATCACAATACACTCTGTAACGTAATTCTTTAGGTATCATCACGTTGCAACTCTCAACTACGCATTCTTTACCTACGTCGATGGCACGGCATATAATCCGTACATTATTTTTCTCAACTTTTTTGTACATTCAATTATGTATTTTTATTACTTTTTATCTGCATGCAAAATTCGAGTCCCTCCAGTTGTTTCCCAAATTATTACAACCCTGCAGATTTCACAATTTCTTATTACACATTTATTTCTTTGTCATGTTGGATATTTAGTTTTAATTGTTGGATTTCCATGTGAAGTCACAGCTTTTAGCTATTTTTATTGTTTATTCATGGAAATTAGTTATGTTTATTTATTTGGAAAACTGTTTCACAGTAGTTACATTAAAAATGGCGGCAGAAAGTTTAAACAAAATTAAATTATTTTATTTTAAATGAAGTGTTATAAATACATTTAATAAATTATTATAAACTCTTCAACTTTTCTTTATACGATTTATTGTTCCCGAGGAAACTGGAACTTTTAACAGCAAAGAAAAAAAAACATACTACCGTAAATGCTCTATTAGAAGCGCATCTCTAATAGACACCCTAAAACAAAGGGGTCACAAAAAACAAAATTATTGCTATTTTTGCAAGTTTGTATATTAAGCAATAGATATATTGACTTTTCATATTAAGCAAAAAACCATATTACCTTAATAATTAATCAGTATATCCAATTATTGCTGTATTTGTGCCGATTTTGAATAAAAAAATTTTTTTCACACAGCAACGAAAAAATAAAAGCGCACTCTCCAATAGAAGCGCAGCAAAAAGTTGAATGAAAAATAGAAGCGCAGCGCTTCTATTAGAGCATTTACGGTAATTTATTAAGTGTTGAATCAAAAAATATTTCTTAGGTAAACAGGAAAAGTGGTAGAAAATTATAAAAAAAGGGCATACAAACATTAATAAAAATAAAGAAATCAAGATGTATATTTTCTTTTTGTTGCAGCTCGCTTTTTTTTAAGTTTTAAATATTGTGGCGGTGGCGTTACTGCTCTTACAGGTTCTTTAATTTTTCCCAATGAAAATGTTTCATAGCCATCAACTCCATCATATCCAATCCACAAACGTCCGTTATCATAATCTTCACTAACAATTTGATACTCAAAATACTGTGCTATTCGCTTTTCAAGATAATTAAACAGTTGGTAATTTCCATCATCTTCCTGCAGAAGACTTTGCGTGAACATGATTTGAATGTCTACGCTTCTATCACATTTTTCCTAAAATTCTTGATGTTAAAAGCTGCTATGGTGAAAAACTAACTTTTATAAATTCCACCAAATCTTCGACATCGAAATCAGTTTTATCAAGTCTGACAGTAAGTGATTCAAAATTTTTGCCATTTTTGTATGTAATCAAATCTTTGATCCATGTATCTTCATAGGTAATATTTGTATTCCAATCATAGATATATATTCTTTCAAGATTTGGAGCATTTTTAATTATATCCGAGAATGATAATTTTGAAGGACATTCTGACATGTGAAAACTTTTTGTATTGGATGAAAGCAATTGGAGGACCATGGATGGTGAAAGTGCGGAATCACATACACTTATTTTTGATGGTAAAATGACATTTTTTGTTTTGATCAAAGAAAATAATTTTTTCCATGGTGCAGACTTTGATCCCCAAACCTCTAAACTACTGGGGTAAACAACAAGGTCAGATTTTGTACAAGTAAGAATTGGGTCGATATCATAAGAATCCATAACTATGATATGATTAAAGGGAAAGTTAGCAGACGGGGAAGATACAAGCATTAAATGCTTTTCATCGATGTCGATATGTTTAAAAAATCGAGGTAATAAATCTTGAACAATTTTTGGAAGGAACAAACTGGGTGCTAAAGCTAAAAAAAAGAATGATATTTATTTAATATTTTAATTATCTACCTTTAACTCTCTCTTTACAATATAGTTTATGATGATAAGTTGAATACCAAGCAATACAATTTTCATTACTCTTACATTTTTTATTACGAGGTAAATGAGCAAAATCAGATTCCTTCAAACATGAAAAACAAAATCTGCTTGAATTTGGACGCTTTTTTCGTTCTTCTTCTGTGTAATAAGTATCACACTTCTTCGATTTATGGCAAGCACTTTTACAGAAAAGGCAAACCATCGTGAGTGAATGTAAGCAGCAATAAAAATGAGCACAAAAATGGATGCAAGACAAATCAAACGTTGTTGAAAATCAATTGTGTTAGAGTGTTGTTGTTTCCATTAAAAATGGCATTAGTTTTAGACAAACATTGCTTATGCGTTCTTCTTCTTTTTTTTTTAATGGTGGAAAAGGTGTCTGGCATGTCTATGCCAAAGAAAAAAACATTGTCTATCTTTGGCTTGAACAACCTGATTTTGCCCTCTATGTTTTCCTCTGTTTTGAAAATGTCTATAGAGAAAAAGTGCCATTTTTATTTTTTTTTGTGTTTATCATGCCAAGAACAAAAGTCATACAAAAAGTACGTAAAAATAAGCAAGTTATGAAAAATGATAAAATCGTTAAACATAATTTCTTTTTGTTGCAGCTCGAGATGGCATAAATCGTTTTGATGGGGCTTCTAGTTGTTCGAGTTCTTTCATCTTTGAAACTTGTTGTTGTGGTGGTGTTACTGCTGCTTTTACAGGTCCTTTAATGTTTCCCAAGGAAAATGTTTCATAGCCATCAACTCCATCATATCCAATCCACAAAGTACCATCATCATCATCATACCTTTCAGAATCAAAATATTCTTCTACTCTGCTTACAAGGTTATCAAAAATATCGCCATCTTCATCATCATCAAGGAGATCTTGTGTAAAACAAATATGAATGTCTGCAGATCTACAACACTTTTGCTAAAACAGTAGATGTCAAAAAAAGATTGTATAAAAAATGTAAAAACAAACTTTTATAAATTCAACCAAATCTTCAACATTGAAATCAACTTTATCAAGTCTGATATGAAGTGACTTAAAGTTTTTGCTATTGTTGTATTTTATTAAATCTTTGATCCATGTATCTTCATAGGTAATATTTGTATCCCAGTCATAGATATATATTCTTTCAAGATTTGGAGCATTTTTTATTATATCCGAAAATGATAAATTTGAAGGACATTCTGACATGTGAAAACTTTTTGTATTGGATGAAAGCAATTGAAGGACTATGTCTGCTGGAACGCTAGAATCAAGTATGCCTATTTTTGGTGGAAAAACAATTGTCTTTGCTTTGATAAAATCAAGCAGTCTTTTCCTTGATGCAGGGTCTGCTTTATGAATATCCAAGGCATCAACAATAAAAACCATATCAGAATTTGAACATTTCATAATTTTTCTTTCATCAAATGAATCCATAACTTTGATATGATTATAATTGATTTTATCAGACGGGGAGGATACAAGCATTAAATGCTTTTCGTCGATGTCAAAATGTTTAAAAAATCGAGGCAATAAATCTTGATCTATTTTTGGAAGGAACAAACGGGGTACTAAAGCTAAAAAACACTCAATGATGAAATTTTTGTTGCTTAAATAACCTACCTTTAATTCTTTCTTTACAAAATAATTTGTGATGATAAGTAGAATACCAAGCAGTACAGTTTTCATTATTTTCACATTTTCCTTCACCATGTACAGCACCACTTTCAACAAAACAAGAAAAGCAAAATCTGTCAGAGTTTGGACGTTTTTTTCGAGCTTTTTCAGTTTTGTATTTATCACAATTCTTTGATTTGTGATAAGTTGCTTTACAGAAGAGACACACCATTGCTACTGCGAGAAGAATGAATGAGTAAAAAAAAGCATGCAACACTGTTGGAACGTTCCCAACAAACACTAATGAAAAGAAAAAAGTCAATTGTGTTTAAAAATTCACAAAATGGCATTCATCATGGACAAACATTGTTCAATATATTATAAAAGATTCTTGGTCAATAAAAATAGAAAAAATATGTTTGTGATCTAAAGTGTTTTTTCTCAGCAAACTTGTTCTTCTTCTGTCATAAATGTGCCTTTAAAGAAAAGTGTCAAAGCAGACAGTCAAATAAGAAACACTTCTCATACACTGCTCAAGCACTGTTCATATAACTTTATAAAAGATTTTATCTCATAAACGTACCTTCAGAGAAAGAATGCTAAAGTAGGTATGTAGGGGTCGAATTGAAAAGAGTTCTCATACCTTACTGAAAACTGTTTGAAGAAATATGAGGCCCAAAAATGAAAAAAGTGTAAATTTTTATTTGCAAAAATAAATGGGGGGGATAAACTACAGAAATGTTCATCATTACAACCCTTCAAATTTCACAATTTCTTATTACACATTTATTTCTTTGCCATGTTGGATATTTGGTTTTATATGTTGGATTTCCATGTGAAGTTACAGCTTTTAGTTATTTTTATTGTTTATTCATGGAAATTAGTTATGTTTATTTATTTGGAAAATTGTACAACAAAAGTTACCTCAAAAATGGCGGTAAAAAGTTTAAATAAGATTGAATCATTTTATTTTAATTTTAGATGTTACAACAAAGTGGTATGATAACAAATAGTAAACTATTAGATACTCTTTAATTTTTCTATATACAATTTATTATTCCATAAAAAGTTCTCAGGACTTTTCAAAATATATTGCAGAGAAGTTTTTTGATCATATGTCTGCCAAGAAATCAAGAGTGCAAAAGATATCCCAAATAAAACCCAAGATAAATCACAAAGGGCTCTAATGTATTTTTTCTTGAAACAAGCTATTACCGTTGGAATGTGTAGAATACAAATAGAATATATTAAATATGACTCAGCTTTAAGGATATCATTTAATTTTTCAATTCGAGTATTTAAATAAACAATGACACATATAACATGAAGTTCTTTTTGATAGTTCATGGAGTTGTATAATTTTGTAAGTTCATGTTGTAATTGTGTTGTTGAAGAATTAATTGCATCTGGATTATCATTTATAGTTTTAATTCTTTGTTGATTTGAGAATTCCTAAAACCAAGATATTTTTATGTCACTAAAAATACTGGTAAAGGGTTTTGCATTAGCTCTAGCGTGCTGTAAATACATGATATCTTCTATCTGTTGTTTACATTTAATGACAGAAAAGATGATGACAACAGCTTAAAACTTATTACCCAACCTCTAAAATTAGAAAAAAGCAATTTTTTAGGGTAAATGTCAGACGATACCATGTGCTACTCATATATGAAAGTTCAATAACCATTTTTTGTTCAGGGTCGCAAAAAAAATTTTGAAAATGGTTGAATAGCATAAGAGTCAAATGCATCATCCTACGATTACACATTTTCTTTTGTGCAAAAACTAACAAAAAACATGTTTAAAATTACGTTTAAAGCTTTAACATATTTTTTCTTTAATACTCCATAGTCATTCATTGAATAAAAATCTGATACATTACAATCTTTTAACATATGCTGAACAGGATCATGAATATATTGACGATAAATATGTTGTTCATTAAAAATAATCAAACAAAGAACTGCAATAGATTCAATGAAGCACATCAAAATTGAATAAAAATTTATTTCTTTTGTATGAGCTGGTCTTCCCGCACATTTACATAATTTATACCTGGACATTTGTTGAGGAAGAAATTTTAAAAAAAATTTCAACAGCAAAAAAATGGCAAATCAAAAAATTTTTTATTCGATCGATAATAAAATAACACAAAAAAACAGGCTGAGAGTAAAAAAAAGCGATAAAGTTGCGAATATTTTTCTTTCGTCACTATTTATAGTGACGAAAGAATGGTGCCAGATATGTGTCATCAACAAAAGAACTAATGTTTTCATTTTTTTGTTGTATGACATCTGTGCATAAATTCATTTTTTCTAGGACCGTTACAGAGATAATAAAAATTTTTTGTGATATTTTAATGCATTAAATCAGCCTGAAGAAAATTGTTCAATAATGTTTTGGGAGGTTTTGGTGACAATCAAATTTTACAATTGTTTTCGAGGAAGAAAATATATTATTTTTTAATTTTTAAATTAATTGGCAAGTTTTTCCTTCTTTTTATAATACTTTCAAAGATGCTATAGAAACCACAATGTCTTTATTAAATAATGATTGTACATTCATCTACGAAAAGATAGAAATGTTATTTTGTGCATGCGATAAAATTTTTGATGAAAGAATTTATTTAAAAACAAAATTAATTTTTAAATGTAAATATTCAAAACTTGTTTCAATGTGCCAAACAGTAAACCCGTCAATGGATTAAAATTTCATTTAATCTAAAAAAGAATGATAAATCTTTTGGCATTTGTTTACGACAAAAAAACTCAGAGTTACGTTGAAAAAGCATCGCCTTTTTGCTTTTCTTTTTTACACTAAAAAACGATGATTGCCACAGCCAAAAACGAATAAAATTTTTTGTCGGAGAAAAGAAAGAAATTTCATTGAAATGGTTATTGCGAAACAACATCGTCGACAGAAAAAGGATGCTTTTTGTCTATCTTGAATTTATTAATTTCTTTTAGTTTGTTGGCTTTGTTAATTGTTTGAATTTTTTATTGTTATGTTGCTTAATTTATTATCTTTTTAATGTTTTCACATTGTATCATGACTTTATGAATATACTAATGTAACAAAATTTGTGAAAGTGAAAAATGGTCATGCAACATTTTTTATTTTGAACTTATTATTGCATTCACATTTATTTTGCAAAAAATAAAATTTTAGTTTTATCAAATCTGTCAACATGAAAAGCGCTTATTTACTCAATTGATCATTAACAAATTAATCGGTGCCATAAAAATTGAAATAAATTTCTAACCATTTTTTTGCATAACAAAATCCAAAATAATTTGCAATAAACCATGATAGAATGCAGCGATAATCTGATGCTAAATATATTCGAAAAGTGATAATCCCAGTAAAACCCATAAAATAAAAGAGAGTTTTGATTTTTCTTTCAAGCATTTCTTTCATGCATTCTTTTTGAAGAAATATTTGTTTTTCATATTGATTTTGGAGATTTAATATCTTTTCGTTGAATTTGTTGATTGTGTTTTCATAAGCAGATGGATGTGTCACTGATTTAAGGTTTTGAAATCCAAGCATATCCTGAAATGACAAGATGACTAAGTTTTGTATATTGAGAAAAAAGTTCAGTTTTAGTTTTAAATATAACAAAATTCAAGGCCGTAGACAGAAAAAAATTTCGGGGAAGGCACGCCTTTGATCTTTTGCCGCTTTTTGGCACGCGTCGGCAAAACATCAAAGAAATTTGTTAATTTCGGGGGGGGGGGGCACAGGCCCCCAAAGCCCCCCCCCCCCCCCCCTAAATACGGGCTTGACAAAATTAAATATTAAAAAAAAGAAATCACAGCTCAGTTAAAAACTTACATGAATAACATCGTTCTGATTTTGTTGTAAAAATATAAAATCATTTAATGATATTAAACCAGAAAACTTGCAAGTCGTGTTTCTTTGGGACAGCTTAGCATATTCACTTTGATTTAGCTTGTTCCCGTTGGATAAGTCATTTATAACAAAAAACAATGGCAAGAAGACAAACCCTATCAATGAACTGATAGTAAAAGAACGCAACACAATTTTATCTTTAAGATTTATATTTTTTTCATGACCACAAGAACAGAGTTTTACTTTTAAAGATTTTTTAGAATTTACGTTTAACAAAAATAAGTTAAATTTTTGTTTTGCTGTCGAAAAAAATGACAGCAACCAGCCGGACATGGCCAATAAAAAGGAAAGCAAATGATGAACGAAATCGACGATGACCGAGGAAAAAAATGGTTGTTTATTTGCATAGTCAAATTTTTGCTCTTTTTTTATTTGCGACATGGCTTTTTGTTTACCTGTTTACCTATTTTTGGAACAAAATTAAGTTTTTAGTTTTCCGTTTCTACAAATGTGTTGCACATATTGATTGTTGTGATCCATGCAGTGAATTACAGCAATCGTTTAAAATATTTTTAATGTATCAGTGAGTCAACAGCCGTTAAAACTTAAAAAATCTGTTAAATTTTAACGGATTTTTCAACTTATACTTGATCACGAAACTAAAGTTGTCAATTTTCACTTTTTTCAAGGATATACTGATTTTGAAAAATCCAGTTTTTTATCACCCAAATTGAAGTTCAGTGAAAGATAAAAATGAAAGAGATATCACAAGCAAAAGTCGGTCATTCAAGAAAAGTGAAATGAAAAAGGAATGGCTCTTGTTAGAAATTTTATTGATCGGATTAATTTTTAATGGAGGTTAGTTTTTTAGAATTAACACAGTAAATTTGCATATTTTCATCTTTATAAATATTAATTTTTTTATTACCGACTGTAGTCATCATTTTTAGAAGCCGCTCCATCAAAACCCGGTAATCCATTTGGTGATAGAAGTAATGGAGAAGAAGGTGAAGATTCTGAATCAACAGAATACATTGATGAAAAACCAACTCAAAGAGGTTTAGCAACATCTCCAAAATCTTCAAAACATTCAGAAGAAAATGAATATTATGAAGATGAAGAGGAGCCAAGTACCCGAGCACCAATTATAATTCCAAATCAAAAAGTTACACCTTCACCCATTCGAGAAAATATTTTATACACAATTCTTCCAACACTGCAAAAGAAAACAATCAAATATTGCCCATATAATCAATACACATTTATGACAACTTGTCGACCTGGTAAAACTATAAGATATGATTTACAGGTAAGAGAAAAATTTGCATAATAGGCAACTAAATCTCTGCAGAATAGGGTTGTCAAATGGAGATCTCCCGGGAGGCTTGGGAGATCTCCATGCGGGAGATCTCCCGGGAGATCTCCCATTTTTTGCCGGGAGATCTCCCGTAATCTCCCGTGAAAGATTTTTCATAGCAAAAATTTTTTAGAAATTTTTCATATTTTACAACTTCTTTCAAACCCCGAAATTCAAACAAAAACCACTAAAATTGTCTATTTTTAGCTCAGTTTTGTATTTTTCGTCTAATTTTGCTGCAATTACATTGAAGATACCGTACACCAGTTAGTTTTAAGCTTTAAATTTTTGTTTAATAAAGTATTTTTATAACAATTAAATTAGTATAATAAATTTATAGATTAAAAAACTAATGATTTTAACTATAGTTTATAACTAAGACCAAAAAAAAATTTTTTGGTGTTAAAATGACCATTTTGGAAAATCGGGAGATTTCGGGAGATCTCCATGGAGATCTCCCGGGAGATCTCCCTGGGAGATCTCCCTCATTTCTAATCTCCCGGGAGATTTGACAACCCTACTGCAGAATCAGGATTTTTATTTTTTGCTTGGAAACCGAAATTTGAATTTCGAGATTTCAATTTCGGCCAAAATTTACTGATAGATTACCTTCCCCGATAATCATCATCCATCATTTCTTTGTAGGTATTTTGTCAAGAATATGCCGATTATTGTGGAGTCCCTAATATTCATTTATATCCTTCCCGACATCCACAAGCTGAATACCGTCCTGTTGGGTATGGTCAAAAACAACAAAATGGCCATCTCGGAATGGGGAGATCTTTTGGTTTTGGGCTTGGTGCAATTCCTGGCTTTGAAATTGTTGGCTCACGTGGTGCTGATATTGGAAACGTTCCCGGACTTCAAGTTGGTGGACTTATGTTTAATCAAGGAACAGATATTGGTGTACTTGGGGAAAGAGTTGGGAAAGGTCCTGCCAGAGCTATTGGAGCCCTTGAAGGTGGATATCCTTCATTTGGCTTGGATCCAAATACTAAAAGTGCTGATCAAAGAGTCTCAAATGCTGCACTTCGAGCTTTAGGTATTCCACCTGTGCCAGGGCTAGCTAAAAGTAAGCATATTTAAACTTTGACTTTGCTATAAAAAGAATCTTTCAGTCTTTGGTAATCTTCAAGCACCAGGACTTGGCGGGAAGAAAAAGAAAGGCAAGCTTTTGTTTGAGCCAGGTTATGATGCCGTTGATAAGAATGCTCCAATTGCCACTGGAAGAACTGATGGCGAAAGTGTTAATCTTCCTGCAACCCTGGGAAAAATTGAAATTCTTGATGGCACTGGTATGGGTATTGGCAAAAAATAAATGTAATAAATAGAATTTAATTGTATTTGGTTTGCTTAAGAAAATTTGCATAAAATTCAATAAACACTTTTCTTATTATTGTTCAAAACAGAATCGGAAAAAACTTTTTTTAAGTTTTAAAATTTGAAATTGTTTCAGTTTTTCTGGTTTTTAAAAAACTGTTACTCCAAAAATTTTGGAAAATGTTACATTGTTATATAAAGTTTTAAACAAAAAATTTAAATAATGAAAATTATTTTTTATGGACCAAAACAATATGTGTAAAAATAAATACTTTTAGCAAATTATTTCCATGAATCAGAGAGAGAGTAGTTATTCAATTTAAAAAAGTTTTTTATTTTTTGATGCGTTACCGTGATGAACAAAAATATTCAAAAAATGTCCGCTTTCTTACATTGAGCCATTTTTTCATTAAAAAAAAAGAATTAAAAAACTTCTTCCATTGAAAGACTTTATAGTCGCAAAAAATGTTTCACACGGGCTGTTCCGATGGTTGAATGGTTAGTGCACGAGCCTTTTAACCATCGGAATGGCCGTCTTGGATAGTGTGGATGCACTATCTAAGTACGAATCCAGGGTGCGCCCATTAACTGCAAAATATGTGCATTGATTTTAAGATCAAAAGCCATCCAATGGATACTTGTAAAAAAAACTTTTTTAAGTTACAAAATTTTAGAATAAAACTTAGTTTTCGATTTTAGAGTTTGTTTGTAAACTAAAATTAATTTCTAAGTTTTTTGCATTTTCAAGAAAACGTGTATTTGATATGCTATGGCACACATTCATTGGAACATCTTAAAAGTTGAAACATGTAACAACTGTAACCAACATAAATATGCTTTACAGCTATTTTAAAAACATAATGATTCATTAAAATGTTGAATATTAAATCATCAATAAAATGTCAGCTTAAAAGTTCAATATTTGATCCCTTTTTCTTTTTTTGATCTACGCCCATAAGATTAATCGCCTTGTTTTGCTTACTTTTGTTGTTTTCTTCTTTGATCTCTTAATTCCTCATTTAAAAAGATTTTGTTTATTAAAAGTTAATTTGAGATTTTGTTTCAATCATGAAAGGTGGTGTTTTTATTATTTTTATTTCTTTAATTTCGATTTCTTTGGTAAGGTTTTTACGTGGATGATTCAAATATAAGAAATGGGTTTAATAACAGTTGTAGGTCGGCTGTCGAACGATTGGTCAAAGACTTGATGCAACTATTGATAAAGCTGAGGTGAGAACTTCTTTTTTGAAGCTTAAAACACTCATTGATAAACATTTTGGCTAAATAATTTGAATAGTTTTTTAATAACACATATATTTTTCAGCATGTTAAAGATGTCGTAGCCCATCCAATTCGGTATGCTGCAAATAAGACTGCTGAAATTGTTGATCATACAGGCCAGGCAATTCGAGGAGCAGCTCATGAAGCTGGCCAAGTTGTTACAGCTCCAGTTCGATATGTTGGAACAAAAGCTCAAGCTGCTCTTGAAGGTACTCGAAATGCTGCTGGAAATGTCGTTGCAGGTGCCGGAAATACTTTGAAACATGCTGGTGAAAGTCTTAAAGGAAGTGAAACTTTAAATCAACCTCAAAATGTACAAGCGGATTAATGCTGTATAAAATTTAATATTTTTTATCATTTTTTGAGTAATTTGTAGTAATTATAAAATCCATATTATTCAGTGATTTAATTAACAAATTTTTATTTGCCAGTTACTTTTTTAACTTTAATAAACTGATTCATCTTTTTTTAAACTGATAAGGAAACCGTCAGACATGTCTCCGTTAAAACAAGTTTCTTGAAATTTTTGAGCTTTTTTGTTTATTTTTGCCGAAAGATCTCTTTGGCAAAGTCTTATCTGCCGCAAATAAAAAAGGTGGAAATTTGAATATGCAAATAAACAACTTTTTATCGGTCATCGTCAGTGGTCATCATCAATCTCTCATACACTTGCTATCTTTTTTGTTGATAATGTCCGATGGGTTGCTGGCTTTTTTTTTCAATAAAGCATAGTTGATTTTCATTAAACTTAAATTCTAGAAAACCTTTAAAACTAAAACTATGTTCACGCGGATAAAAAGAAAATTATATATAAAAATGACGATTTTTGTGTCACTTGACATCCGGACAACCCCACATATGATGAGAATAAGCTAACCGTAGATATCCCAGTCTGACGCCAGAATTGAGGTCCCCTATTTTGCCCGAATACTCGCCTAGCTATAAGATAATTAGAGAAAAAACATTAGATACCAAATCCTTGATCTCTGTATTTACTAGATATACGGATATAGCTAATAAGTAGCCGTGGATTTTTGTATAAAAATTTTAATTTCGATGATTCTAAATTTATTTTTGTTTTAATGCTTTGATTTTATAAAGCCTTTTGTAATCATTTAAACGTTGAATTATGTCCTTTAGTTCATAATGTCATACTGCGCGCAGTGCTGCGGATATTATGTTTTTTATGCACAGGTTAACGCTTATACTAATTTTTCAGGTCTTTCATGATGAAACTGTTTTGTATATTTGTATTACTCAGCATATGTGTTTTCAATACTGTAGAAGCTCGTTATTATTACCCTAAATTATATGATTGGGGACACCAACCAGACAAAAGAACCGATACAAAAACTTTTTCAACAACAATGACGCCGCCCACAACAACAATGCCAACAACAGTAGCACCAATGAAATCAAAACGACCTTGTAATTATTTTCTTACTCTATATGGTTATTTTTGGGTATGTCACTAACCCTTGATATTAATCAAAGAAAAAATAGATTTTGTTTAAAGAAGCTGTTGTCCCAAGAATATCATGTTTCTCGTTTTTGATCGTTTTTTAGAATTGATTGATCACAATATTATTGTTTTAAAAAAATAAACAAAACTTTTATCACAAAAAAACTATATTTATTGTAAGTGAAAAACATAAATTACCAGATCAGTTAATATTTGCATATGAATTTATCTTCATAGCTTTTGTTAAAATCTTTCATTATTTCTTAACGCCCATAGAAGACCACGTTGGATCACTTTCAAAGAAAGAAGCCCCCTCAACTGGAGTAAAAAGAACCCGAGGGCTTTCAGGAATACAAATAGGATGAAAACATGGATGCTTCCATTTTCTTGCAATTGTTTCATTTATTGTTTTAAAGTATTCTTTTTTAAATTCTTCTGAAACTTGCGTAAAGCGGGTTTTTATGCGACAATTATCTGCAGCATTTTTCTAAAAAAAAGTAAATATAATAAAGGGTCAAAATTATGACTTGATGTTTTTAAACTTACTTTAATAAATTTTGAAAATGCATTTGGATCAAGCTCAACATTAATTTCCCAAAGAAAAACACGTTGAAGTTTATTTTTGAATGGTAATTTCGAGAGACTTTCAGCTGTTTGGGAAGTGTATAATCGAGAATTGGATGCTCTGAAAAAACATCTTAAAACAGGGCTATGTCAGCAGGTCTTTTAATTTAAAACGTACTCAATCATTCGAACACTTAAAACTCTTTCCATGATATCTTCTAAAGGAAGCCATTGTTTATCTTCATCAATGATTGGAACTTCAGTCAAAATTAATTCTTCTACTGTTCCATTCTTTGTTAAGAATTCAAATTCTTTAACAGACAAAATTTGATGATAAATTTCGATGAATTTTGCGTCACACCGATGAATCATTGGAATAAACGATGAAAGCATTTTTGGAGAGTTCTGCCCGGATGCGAAAAGCCTTGTCCTAATTGCTAGTTTTTTGCCGTGGTAAATTGATGCAGGGTCTTTGTCACCAATAATTAAAGATTCTTGATAGCATGTAATAGGTTTTAAAGGGGAACAGCTCTGCTGTAGAGTTAGCTTGTAGCATACTGGAGTGGGATGTCTTGAATAAAATTCTTTGCAAGATTTGAATAATTTTTGAAGAACTTTGGCATTGGCATTTTTGAGAATAAAATTGATTATCGTTGAACAATATGCAAAGCTTTGAAAAATCATTTCATCCTTGGAATAAAATGTTTGCAATGGAGGTTTTTCATATTTTCCAGGCAAAATATTTGTATACGCGAGAACACAGCGCACCGGTAGTTGCTTTTTTTGAAAAAGAGAAACGCATGCAACAAAAAAAGAGCTCATGTTCAAAATAAGATTTAAGCACTTTGGTGAAAGTAAAAATGATGATTTTGGTATCAATGGATAGAGGAAGGTTCAAAATAACCGTTTTTTATGAATTTGGTCAAAAAAAATAATTTTATTGATTTTTTATGCCCCGAGGAAAAATGCAAATTTTTGGTATTTTTGAAGCCACGCCATATTGAATCCTCTCGATGAAATTTTTTTAAAATCACCAGAGAGGCTTCTCATACCTCAGGGTACATGATGCATTTTACCGCATGTCAAAGTTGACGTCATTTCTGGAGTTACAGCCGATTATGCAAATTTCCTTAGTAAAAAACGGCTGTTTTCGCCTTGTTTACGCCGTTTTTCTTGAATTTTGGCTTTATATTGTGATTAAAGGTTAAATAACTCATAACAAATATGTTTTTAGCAAAAATAAATCATTTAAAAAATCTTTATTTTTTTGATATTTTTTTCGTCACGTACTCCCCCCTGTGGATTTTCTCTCTGCAAACAAACGAATAGAACTTGATATGCAAATTTTCAAAAAGTGTGAAACTTGAAAAAATGTGTTTCCTAGGATTACACTAACACTTTTCGGCGAGTACTTTTTAGATTTAACTTCTTGTTACAAAAATTCGGCGTTTTATGCAAATTTTTTACTAAGGAAATTTGCATAATCGGCTGTAACTCCAGAAATGACGTCAACTTTGACATGCGGTAAAATGCATCATGTACCCTGAGGTATGAGAAGCCTCTCTGGTGATTTTAAAAAAATTTCATCGAGAGGATTCAATATGGCGTGGCTTCAAAAATACCAAAAATTTGCATTTTTCCTCGGGGCATAAAAAATCAATAAAATTATTTTTTTTGACCAAATTCATAAAAAACGGTTATTTTGAACCTTCCTCTATCCATTGATACCAAAATCATCATTTTTACTTTCACCAAAGTGCTTAAATCTTATTTTGAACATGAGCTCTTTTTTTGTTGCATGCGTTTCTCTTTTTCAAAAAAAGCAACTACCGGTGCGCTGTGCGAGAAGGTTTTCTATTCTATCTTTACTTTTTCTCATTAGTTTATAGTCACACATCATGCCATAGAAATGATCACTGTTAATTTCAAAAGGTTTTTGCTGAAATTGCGGAGGCTTTGTTTTTGTAAAGATGTATTTAATTCTTTCTAACACATTAATTTCCTCAGATGGAGCAAATAAATTTGTCCATGGAACTTCCACAGGTCCATGGATTTTAACTTGTTGCTCGTATTCCATCCTCATTTCATAATCATCAAGAAAAAATCGGCAATACTTAGAATATGTATGAAGCATTATCTAAATTTAGGAATGAGTTTTTAGAGAGCCTTAAAAATATCATAACGCCTACTTTAGGATTACGCTCTTTGAGATATGCAATATAAAGTTTCCACAACTTTTTATTTCGCATATCTTTTCCAATTCTAAATTCAACATTTTGTTGCACAAAAAAGTCATCATTTGCCTCGGTCAAAGCTTCAATCCATTTTTCGTCATCGTTTTTAACAGATAAAATTTTTTGGAAAAGTAGTTTCGCTTTATTGTATGGGTCAACGAAAGTTTTCATTGGTAACGGCGAATCTAAAATTCTTTTGAAGTCAAATAAAAAGTTTTCTGGAAGAAAGATGGCACAAAAACTGAATTTTTGCCAAAATATTCACGTGCCTGAAGGCTTACAGTGAGTAAAAACTTCACTTACATGCTATTTTTTCATATTTGTTAAAAACAAATTCAAGATCACAATGTGGTAAAAAGATATCTCGACTAGAAGGATCATTGTCATCACTATGTAAAAGTTTGAAAGGAATATTGCAGATTGATAAAATCTTTTTATTAAAATAAAATTGATAATATGCCATGTAGCTTGTTTCTTTTATGTATGTTTTAATTGATAATCTATTATATGGTCTTTCTTCAAAATAATTTGACCTTGAAATATATGTGTTTGAATTATCCCATGAACAGATTTTTTAATTGATGTTTATTTACATACCTGACAATTTCGTCCCATTTACTTCTCGACATCATGAATTCTGTTTCATATGGAAATGGTTCTTCTCTATCATATACTATTAACGGCATTATAAACACTACAAAATAATTTTATTCCCATTAGTCTCTCGATATACATATCTTTCAGTTATAGATATTCCGACATTCAAATAATCTTAAATTTAACATATTCATTTTAGAAAATGTTTTAAAAGCAATTACAACCATGTTTTTAGTCCATTTTGCTATTTTTGGTTTAAAAAAATTATGTACAGCCGTGAATTCATCTCTCAAGAAAATATATACAAAAAATGCTAAAAGCACTAAACATAGACAGAAGAAATAAAAATTATCTCAGCGAAAAAAAGTTTAAGCTACAACAAAATTTATCTTTAGCTTTTCACGCATAAGTTTCTGCCAAAGAAAAGAATTAATTTTAGTTATTAAGAACATTTTTTTAAATAAAATAAAAAACAAGAATTGGAGTTTTGCAAAAAGCTTCTGTAAAAACTGGACGCTACTTTGTTCATTGATTTAAAAAAAAAACAACAAAAAAGAGTAGAAAGTTTTTTGTCAATAAAAACAACACGAAGCTTTTTTTGGAAAAGAAGAACCACGCTTTTTCGTGGGAGCTAAAAAAAGACGGCTTTTTTGCTGCCGCAGCTCATGAATAAAATTGCTAGCTGCTAAAAATGTGTACTAGAAAAATGCAAAAAAAAGCATTTGCAAAAGCAACAAAGAAAGGGGATGCTGTTTGAGTGAATTGCCATGTTTTCTTTAACGAGAAATGTTTATTGGGGAATCCCTTTTTTATTTCTTGCATATTTCAAAACAAAAAACTTTAAAAAAGTAAACCGATTATACAAAAACATAGAAAAAAATTTGTCAAAATGTAAACAATATTTTTTAATTAAGCAGTTTGTCTCATCATTAAATCAAGGTTGGCATCAATGTCATTAGCAGCAAAAATTCCACCATAATAATTATAAGAATTCTTCATTTGTCCATCCACTTGTTTTTCTAAAAATAGTTTTAAAATTTTATCCTTGTTTAATAATCAGTTTCGCAATCCGGTTTATTCTTACTATCATAGATGCCTTTGAGATCTTCAATGATGATATATCCAGCTTTGTCCATCTAAAAAAAATTTTATCAAATAGAATCAAGTCGTTTTTTCGAAATATCTCAATTGCTAATTATGGTTGCTCTGGCAAATAACGAAATGGACACCAATGTAAATTTCTTTTTTTTAATATTATTTCTAATACCACTGCCGTATTGAGACGGGGAGCAAAGCATAGGGTGCACATGAAATCCAACAAATTTCTTTGATCTTTTAACGCCGCCATATTAAAGCGGCAAATTATCTAAAGCATTCCCTCTTCAAAAATTTCATCTAGCTACAACCTTGCTCAATACCATTTTTATCACTCATCACAATGTCAACACTAACTTTTAAAAGAATAAGACTGATACCTTTTAAAAGGTAAAATAAAAAAAAGTTCTTTTATTTTATTACCACACCTTTTTAAGCAAATAGATAAGACAATATTATCGATCAAAAATAGAGTTCACTTTTTTTCCTCATTTTTCACACTTTTTTTCAACAAAAAGGTACCAGAAGTATGCCCCGTTATTTTGAGGGTAATTTTATATTAATCTTCTGTTATTTTTATTACAATTTTTATTATTATAGATTACAAGCCCTTTCACAGCATATTTTGTAATGGTTGTGGAAAAGATCCTATTTATGGTAATCGATATAAATGTCTAAAATGTTACGACCTGCATCTTTGTGAGCAGTGTTATACAAATAACAAATTCGGGAAACAACAAACAGAAAATAATCAACATAATGAAAACCATGCTATGCAATTATTTATGTCAGTTTTAGATCAAAGTTTGTTGGGTTTTTTAGGTTTTAATATTTATTTGTTTAATAGAAAGTACGCATCATCATATCATAAAATGTAATGGTTGTGAGACAGAGAAATACCCTGGTAAACGGTATTGCTGTAATGTTTGCAAAGATTATAATCTTTGTCAACGGTGTTATGATGATAATCAAAAAATGTCAGATGATAACGGATCTGGTGGTCATAACAGTAAACATGAAATGACGGTATTTGATTTTGAAGGTAAGTAAATATTTTGTTTTTTGAAAGGGATATAATTCAACATTTTTCACTTTTTTAAAACAAACTTTTTTGATAACTAATTAACAACAAAAGCAAATTGCAGCTGATGAACATAATGACAATGAAACATGGAAGGCAATGACAATTAAAATGCAAAATCATTTTGGAAATTTATTAGGCCGTAAAGCTTGGATTCAATACAATGTAACCGATGAAGTAAATATCATTAATTTTTATTACATATTTTTTTATAAAATACTCATTTGTAGCAAGAATGGACAAATTTTGCTAAAAATATTGCATATGCAATTTATGGACCCCCAACTATTATTCCTCATAATGCTGCTGATACTACCACTGCAACATCTGTAAAAGAAAAAGAAAAAAGTAAAGAAAAAATTTGCGAATTTGGATATTCTTCAAAGGTTGGCATTCAATAATGTATTAAAATGTAATAAGTAAATGTTTAAATTATAGCAAGAAAAGCATATAAAAGAACTAAGATTGCATATTCAAAAATTAAAAAAAGATACTCCAGATGATATTATATTTATGAATATTATATTTGTATCCTTTTGGAGTTACAAATTGGAAAGCATGGTAAGTTAAAGCAATTTGCAGCATGTATATTTTCCTATAGGGTCTCAGTTTGTGAACAAAATATGAGCTCCTAGACTTCACCTCTACTGTAAAGTTTGACATACCCTCTGATGGCCTTTCCTCGCTAGACCACTTTTAATTACAATCAAACGAAATAAATCTTATCAAAATCAATCTTTTTTTCAGCTTCCACTAATTCGAATTTTTCGTGATAAACCTGCTCATTCATATTTTGTTGAACCTGAAGGACGAACATATGAATCATGGGAAGATTTTTTAGACAAAAATCTATTACCTAAATGTGAGATATGTTATCCCTCAATGGGATGGTATCAACCAGATGAAAATGGTTACAGTTTATTAGAATTCAATAAATCAGCTGATTGTGATACAAATCGAAAGCTCGTTAAAAAGGGGGATAAAGCTGCTACCATTGTTGGGGGCGGTGGTGTGGTGCTTGGTGTCATTGGACTATTTACACCGCTAGCACCTGTTGCGGCACATGCTTTAGTTGCATCAGTTGTAACAACAGGCATCTATGGTACTGCTCGGGCAGGCTATAAATTACGTGATCGATCAAAACATGGTCAATCTGTTAATCCATTTGCAAGTAAAGAATCATTTCATAATTGGATGGCTATTATTGGTAGCACAGTTGCAATACAAACACATGGCTTACCAGTAAGAACCGCTAAATTACCGTAATAAAAACCTTTGTTATAGTTTTTGCAAATAAATCGTGGTAAAAAGATTAAAAAATCCGTACTGTTGAATATGAAGAATACATCAATATCAAGTGGGAATTCCACAAATGATGCCTTTATTATGGGGTATGTAATGAACAATATTATCGAGAAATATCAAAGCGAAAAAGAAATTCCTGAAATTGAATATTTTCAATTATGCGCATTTGTCTTATTTTTTACTTATACATCTATAAGTATGGAAAAAGCTGAAAATATTATCAAAAATGTAAGGAATTCTTTAAATTTTTAATTTTCGAGAGTTAAAATTGATTTCAGGCTCAACATACAGTATTCGATCAATTGACCGACAAATTAAACAACACCCATTTGTAAATGTACATTTTTAGATTATCACTTTTTTATGCCTTTGAAAATGATTTTTATAAAAACTTTTTTAAAGAAACGTTTGTTAGTTATTTATGCAAATTACAAGGTAACAATTTCATGAGCTTTCAAATACTCGAACTGGAATAATCTTGATCAGAAAAGTCTTGAAATATTGACCGAAATTGGGCCTAATTGTTTTTCCTTTTTTGCGCTGATTTTGCTATAATGGTAAATTCATTTCTGATATTTGTGCCATTGTTTAATTTTATGCCATCGTTTTTGCCAGAAATGGCACAAGAATGTATTGTACGGCTATAATTTTGTGGAGCAGTGTAGTACTTCGCTTGGAAAAGGTTAATGATATAAAAAAAACAACGTAAAAGAAAAACTTTAATAAATTTCTAGAAAACACTTTAATTAAGAAACATTTTTAATAAATTTCTGAAAACTGAAGTAATACAAAGAAATGTATTTTTTGTGAGAAAAAAGAAAAAATGTATTATATTCCATCTGAAAAAAAATTGTTTTTGGAATTTATAAATTATAGGGGCATTCTTTTTTTAAAAGTACTTTTTTATGCTTGTCTCTTTTATTCTGTATCTTATTTTTTATTACTTATTGTGGTAATGGACAGTCTCTCAGCTTTTATAATTATTTTTATCGTAAGTTCGAAATTCCTTTTTTGTGCCTAGTTCGACAAAGCTTTTAACAATGCCTGTAGGCAGAAACCTTTTAACAGTCAGTCTGGGAATAGTTCATATAAATTAACACTTGATTAAAAATTAATTTTAATGATTGAATATATATATATATTACCCTATGGCATTGTTAGGCTTCTTGGTAAATATAGAGAAACTAAATGAAGCGCTTTACATCTACTGCGTTCGAAGTGATCCAAATTTGTTTTTAGCTCGGGCTTTTAACAGTCTTTTGCTGTTTGATATCCCTAAAAATTATTTATTCTCATTTTCGCAATTGTTTTGGATATCTTTGTGCTGCTCAATGTATCGCTGAAGCTGGTATGGGTCTTTGTTATGGCTTATATGCAGCTCCGGTGTGTCTTATGATCGGAGAATCAGAAGACAGCAGAACTTTCATTAATCTAATCATTGGTCAAATAAATCTATATTGTAATTTTGCGACAATGTTGTTGTTATTGATGAAATCATTAAATCGTTTCCATGCCATCATCTTTCCAATTCATTATCGTAACCAAATTTCAACTTTTCACGCCAAAATTTCTGTTGCAGCTGTTGCAATCTTTTCTTTTATTTGTATAATCCCATTTTTTGATCCTCTTTGTAATCTTTATTTTAACACGGTTTATTATATTTGGTTCAATCTTGGATGCCGAGAAGGCTATCTTGCCGGTTTTGCGCATCTAGGGGTTTTGATATCGGTTGTTGTTGGAACAATTTTGCTAGACGGCACAACTTTATCATATATGGTGTTATTTAGGACACGATTACGTAAGTGCTCTTTTTTTATTTTCTCATTTCAGTACAAATTAAACCACTGTTTTAGAACAAAGTTCAAATACAAATTTTTCAAAAGAAAAAAAATTCTTTTTCCAAGTAAGTTTCAAAAAAATATTTGCGTTAATAAACCAAAAGTAAAATTACAGACTTGCATTGCAACAATTTTCAATGTCATTGCTTTTCTTTGCACTTATATTCTTGTATATTTATCATCTGAACAACTCTTACAATTCTTTCTATCAACACCTCAATGGCTTCTATTTAACATTTCAAATGAGTAAGTAACATAAATAAGTTTAAATTTTTAAAACCT
Source organism: Panagrolaimus sp. LJ2400 (assembly GCA_024447215.1). Taxonomy (NCBI): domain Eukaryota; kingdom Metazoa; phylum Nematoda; class Chromadorea; order Rhabditida; family Panagrolaimidae; genus Panagrolaimus; species Panagrolaimus sp. LJ2400. Next base: position 102,991 of record JAMRYA010000043.1, on the reverse strand, counting down.
TTAAAATTTTTAGGGTATCATTTATCTGTTTTTATTACCTTTCAACAAGAAAAAGAACATCAAAAATTACTGTGGTTCCAACCACTTTTTCCGATTCTGACATAGCTAAGAAAAACACGCATCAAACTAGAATCTATTAATTTGCTTGAATAAAAAGAAAGGGACATTGACATATTTTTTGAAAAATTTTAATTTGTATTGTCTTTACGTTATTGTTTTGAATTCTTTAATTAATGTTAACAGAAACTATCGAACAATCAATGTATTTATCAATATCAACAGTGATAAAATATGTATAAAAAAGTTTCAATAAAGTAAACTACAAAAAAAAATTGAATAAAAAGCACAAAAACATTTGCGAATTATTGAGATACATGACAGAAAGCATTTTTGATCATTTTTATTGCAAAATCTTTATCAAGCAAATCAAAATCAGCAATTGGTTTAGTATTAAGACATTTTCGAATAAATTCAGCACATTTCATTTCAAGTTTTGTGGCATTTGTAAGAATAGAGCAATTTGCAAGGCGGCAAACATTGTATTCATTGATTACAGATATTAAGTATGTTTCAAGATCATCCTAAAGGTAACATAAAAGATGTTGTTGGCAAAATCAAAACTTACCTTTATTTGTTGAATATCATATTTATCAAGAAATTGAAGAAGTTTCATTTTATTCTCAAGTGAAATATATGTAACAAGCGAATGATGATAGCACAGTTTGATGGCAGCTTCAACAAGTTCAAATGAAAAATCTTTTATTTCAACTTTATTTTCTTGTGCTTCTTTCATACCAGATTGAAACATTCTGGCAAATACAGGAGATCGAGTGGAAAGCACAAGCTTATGAGCCTACAATGACGCAAAAACATATAAATTAAATAACTGCAAAAACTTACATTGACTTCTTTTCCCTCAACAACAATAACAAAATCTTTATTTTCTTGTTTCCATAAACCAATGCATAAAGAGTCAGCTTGATTAACCCATTCCCAAGTCTTATAAATATCTTCTTCTTTTTCGATCATTAAAATTCCTTCAACTTTAATTGTAATTTTTCCATCAACAATAAATTTTTTTTCAGGATCAAATAAATCATCAGTTTTACAACATCGTCCACCATAACCTTTAGGAATTTCAAAAATATGCTTCTTTTTTGCATTGAATTGAGCAGATTCAATTGAAATATTAAAATCAGTCTCAATCTTGATTTTTTCAGTGAATTTTAGATGCATAAAAATCCATATTTCTCCATGTCGTTCATGTCCAGATTTGTATGAATCAATATCAACAAAATAACTAATTGCAGGAGCATCACATGCATTGAAGGTATTGGAGTTCCAGGATTTACCAGGTTTATCTTTCATTTCTTTCAAGCAACTTTCTTTAAAAGTCCATTGAATAGCAATAGGACATTTAAGCATCTGAAAATAAATAATTTGAAAAGAAATGCTATTTATATAACTTACATTTTCAGATTTAGTATTATCCATTTTTCCAAAAAAAATATTTTTGAAAATAAAATATTTATGACCTGTCGACAGTAGACTAAAAAAAGCAGGACTGAATTTTAAAAATTGCTTGCTATTGGAATACCTAATTTCGCACTTTTTCATTTTTGCAGATGAATTTATTAGGTGCTGAAAAATTTAATAATTAAATTGCTATATGTTTGCCCTTATTTTTTTGTTTTTATTAATATACTCTAATACAAATAGTATTAAAAAGTTTCATAGTTTCAGGACTTGATATTTATGACATTTTTTAATACCAGCCTTGTGTTCATCAAAATGTGGTATAAAGAATATTCCTGTGTAACATAAATAATTAAGACATAAAATTTTTTTAATACGATTGATTTTAAATGGTACATATTGTAGCCGCAACTTGGCTGGGTGTCAGGAGGGGGAAAACCATTTAAAAACCTCAACTTGTTGGCATTACTTTAACTATTCGTCGACGAGAACATGGTTTATTTTTTAATCCATTAATGCTACTATTTGGGTGCAGAAAATCTGAAGCATACAGGTAAATCGGTTAAATGGCATTTTTTAGATATTCTGGTAAAATGCATATCACAATCCTTTTTTATTTTAATATCTTTATTATAAAGTTTTTAACATTAAATTAAACTTTGTATGTGTAAAAGGTAAAACAACTCGTGTAAAAGAGAGATTAATCCTCGATTTTATCAGCAATTTTTTTGGTTTGATCAACAAAAGTTTCTGCAATTTCACCGCTGACTTCAACAAGCTTTTTACCAGCGTTTCCAACTTCTTCCACGACTTTGTCCATTCTTTTTCAAATTAAATTAAGTGGAGCAATCAACAAGCTAAAAAAATGATTTTGACACACAAGTATGAGAACAAACACGGTTTTCAAAATCGTTCAACTAAAAGTTTTGACGACAAGTGGTTGTCATGGAAAAGTAAAAGTTCCGTATTTATACGGTTTAAAAAATGTTTATTTCTCCTTCAAAATAATTTTCTATCGTGTAATCTGTTTTTTGACTCTAGTGCTAAAAGAGGAATTTCAATCATGAAACAATGCTTGCACATAACAAAATTATAAAATATGCAATAAAAAGTTACATTTTCTCTCGTGAAATATTTTTTATTTGCTTTTGTGTCGATTTAAAAAAAGGTTTTGTATTTGGTAACTAAATTTTTTTTAGTTTTTTTAACAACCACTAATAATTATTGCTTTTTGTCGTTATAAAAATACAATTATTCACAGCATGATTCCAACGAAAAAGAATTTTATTATAACAATAACATCGATGAAATATCACAAGTGAAAAGATCACAAAACAAAAACAACTTATTCAGAAACATGACAAAAAGCATTCTTAAGCAAATTCAAAGCAAAATCCTTATCAAGCAAATCATAATCACTAACTGGCTTCTTTTTATTAAGGCAATCTTGAAGGAATGTATAGCATTTCATTTCCAATTTCACAGCATTTGAAATGAGGGAAGCATTGACGAGACGACAAACAGTCAATTCATTGACAACCGTAATCAAATAATTTTCAAGATTTTCCTAAAAACAGTAAACAGTAAATATCATGAGAGAAAAGATAAAAGAAGAACATACCTTATGAGGTTTAACATCATATTTATCAAAGAATTGAAGAAGCTTAAGCTTATCATCAATTGAAATATAAGTAACAAGGCTATGATGATAGAGAAGTTTAAGAGCTTTTTCAACAAGTTCAGATGAGAAATCTTCAATTTCAACTTTGTCTTCTTGTGCTTCTTTCATGCCAGATTGGAACATTCGAGCAAATACATGTGATCGAGCTGCAAGAACACTCTTATGAACCTAAAATTAATCAATAAGGATATACGAAAAACGTAAATGAACAACTTACAGTAATTTCTTTTCCATCAACTTCAACAGTAAAATCTTTACTTTCATCTTGTTCCCATAAACCAATGCCTAATGAATCATCATTTTTACCACATTTCCATTCCTTGATATCTTCTTCTTTTTCAACCATTAAAAAACCATCAATTTTAATTCTTAATTCTCCATTTACAATAAATCTTCCTTCAGGATCAAACAATTGATCAGTTGTACAAAGACGTCGTCCCCATCCAACATTATCGTTATGGTAAACATAATGTTCTTCTGCATGAAATTTAGCAGATTCAATTTTAATATTAAAATTTGCTTCAGTTTTAATTTTATCGGGAAGATCAAGAAACAAAAAAATACAAATTTTTCCATGACGTTTATGTCCAGGTTCATAGGAATAAATCGAAGCATAGTAATCAATATCAGGAGATTCACAAGCTTTGAAAATATCGCTTTCCATAAATTCACCAGGTGTATCCTTTAATTCTCTTAAAAGACGTTCAGGAATTGGCCATTCAAAAGCGATAGGATATTTCTAAAAAGTGATTATAAGTACTTATCGGAAAAGAATTCACAAAACAACTTACAACTTGAGAAATTGTATTCATTTTTGTAATAGCCAACAAATACAAGTTCTAAAACTTTTAAAGTAAATAATGTTATTACAACTTTGAAAAGGGAAAAAACTAGTTGTTCAGAACAGAACAAGTTGTTCTTTTAAAAAAGTTAAAGCAGCTAGCGAAGTTTGAGGAACAAAACGCCATACATTAATTTAAGATTAACTACCGTATCCAGCAATGTTACTGGATGAATAAAACATAAAAACTAATTATTTTTTTATCAAATAATATTTCTCAAGAATAATCATTTCATTGTGCTGCTCTAGGGTACCAATTTTGAAGGAGCCAGAAATTACTTAACCTTCATTTTTAATTTCAACTAAATGCATATGTTTTAAAAAAAGTGCTGTAAGAAATGATTACCATTAGCATAGATCATTAGGGGGTTGGAATTCCAACCCCCCTAATGATGTATGACCCATTAGTATCAAATACCTGCCTAGCTTCTTCTTCTGTAGTAAGAATACCTTTTGCGTGTAGAATCATTTTTTTCATACGACATTAATAATGAAGTTGAACATTAGCAAAAAAGGATTTTTATTAGAAACAATGCACATACATAGTTTATATATATATATATTATAACTGACAATATTGTTTAAATTAAGATTTTCATACATTTCATCATCAATTTAAGGAGAAACTGCAACTTCTTTTTCATCTTTTTCTGAGGTTGAACTTTTGTTACTACCAATAATCTTCTTAGAGCTTTTTTCATTTTCTGTTGGAGTTGGCGTTGGAAGTGGTGCAACAGGAGGTTGAGAAGGAGTTGAAGCAGATGGATCACGAATAGGAACACTTCCTATTGTAATAGGAAACAATACTTCTGGACCACTTGAAAAAACAGCATTGGTAAAAGTTTTGACCTAAAAAAACAAAAATTAAAAAAGTTGCATTAAAAGCAACACTTACATATAGAGAATAATTGTTAGTAATAATTGGACATGCTTGATAATTTGGTGCGAGTGGAGGCACTGTTATAGTAAATGTTGTTGATTCATTGATACTTGAATTTACCTAGAATATGAGTGAGTGAGCACTGCAAGCATACTGTATCCAGAATAAAATATTTTCTTCTATCCCGAATTAAAAAAAAAACTTACAATAATTTTCTTAGCTGTTACGACTCTAGATGATGATCTATTCAAAGTAGGTGGAGGACCATAACCCCAAGCTCCATACCAAGAATTATGACCCCATATTGATTGGCAATGTCCAGTATAAGCAAGATTTTCAACAATTCCAATTTCAAATTTTTTTATTGTCCATGTAGTTTTATTAGTTACTGTAATTCTCAATTGAATAATTTCACCAGGTGTGTAACCAGTTTTTGGTATGCTAACCTAAAAAAACCTTCAGTTTATAAATAAAAAACAACTTTAAAAAATCTTCTCACCCTGACATTCAATGGATATTCAGAACAACATTTACTTTGCATTTCAGTTCCAACAGTATAAACAGTTTGTGCTAGACGACGATCCAAATTCAAATCAACATACGGACAAACAGAAAATCCATAAATTCTTTCTTCATCACGTGCCCATGGAATATCAATATTTGTTCGAACATAATACGATATACCACCATATTCTCCAGACATGCATGGTGGAGCATTTGCAGGAATAAGAAATTTTAGAGGAAATTGATATTTTCCTGGTTGAAGTTTATTTGTGCCATCACGGGATCTCCATAATATTGAATATGCATTAATATAATAAATTTCAGCCCCATAAGGAATATATTCGCCGTTATTACCCCCATAATGGTGATATTCATGCCATAATGTCTTTGCAACACCAATAACTCGAATATCAATTTTTCGAGCTTTCAAAATTTTATCTGTTTCAAGATATACGGTAGCAGTTACTTGAGTATTTGGATAGAATACAGCATGTTTTGAATTGAATGATACCCCATAATTAAGCATTTCTTATCCTCCAACTAAAGCAAGAGTGTAAGTTTCTCCGTGGCATTTTTCATTTACAGAAAAGAAATTTGCATAAAGCAGAATGTTTTTTAACCTTCATCATTTGTGATCACTCAATACTGCTGCAGGCAGTGTTTTCTAATTAATCATATAAACCACATACGCCAAATAAAAAACTACCACATTTCTTGAGACTAATAATGCGATAAGTAATATAAGTAAATGTTTATTTTCAAAATTCCGCATTGCAATTCGATCTACAATAATACTTTACTGTTTTATTCTGATGTTGTAAAATTAATTTCAATGTTAAAGAATGTGAAAAATAAATTTATTTATTTATTATTTAAAAAAGTATTCTCTAGCATTATTAAAAAATACAAACTTTTGAAATTATTAAGTATAACGAAAATCAAATCAGTGATTAAAAAAAGAAATATTACATTATCTCACTGCTATCGCGGAAATATTCGTTGATGTGTTATTCTGATTGGAAGCATTAACTCCAACTCGATTTTCTCTCAAAAATAATTTCTGAAATATGTTCACAAAAAAGAATAAACAATTTCGATAATCATTTAGTACAAACAAAATTAATAAAGTATCAAAAAATACATATAATAAGAAGATATCTAATTGGAACAAAACTAATGACTTAAAAACAACTACATAAATGTTTGCTTTTTGTAAGTTTGGTGTAATTAAAAAAATGACATTCAAAAAAAGCATTAAAGCTTGCAAAAATAGAATAATCGCGAGTTTCACAGCAGTTATAATGGATGATTTACTCATTTTAAACTTTACCATATTTTTGAAAACTAATATTAATAAGAGTACGGATAATAATATTGTAACAAACGATGCAGACACTTGAGCGAATAATGCCACATCATCTTCCAAATGTTGTCGGCGGTAAAAAATGCATTTTTTATATTCAAAACATTCTTCAAATGCAATGTTTTGTTCCGTCATTTGAGTGATATTGAAAGAGTCTTCGTAATAGAACTCGTAATCATTTACATAATCACGACCTCTATTTTTGCTAAAAATTTGTATGTTGCTTTTAAAAGGTATTATTTTCGACTTGTTTTTTCTTATCTCTAGTATGGTTCGTAAAAACGGATACCTGGTTCTGACAACAGGATATCCGTTTTTAAAAAAACAATTTATATAAATTTATTTAAAAAATCTTACTATTTATAATAAAACGGTGTAACATCTTTACAAACGTTCACCGGGAAATGTGGACACCATCGAAAATCACTTTGCACCCAATATGTTTGCCATGCGATTAATGGACAAAACCAAAATAGATTCCATAAAACAATAACAAATGCAAGGGATTTCTTTTTTGTCCATTTTTCATATTTATCTGGGAAATATAACCCAATAAATCTGCTGGTAATTAAAAGAAGAATTGAAATATACGGAAAATATGGAAGAAGTTTCTCAAACGTATTTGCAATGTACATCATATACGGAATAGTGTATAAGAACCTGGTTATCGGATCAAAGTATTTATGATACTGTAGAGCACGTTGGGAAAACGATGAAATTAGCACGACAGTTTTTTAAGTAACATAACGCCAAAAATGGTTTTTAACGATTTTCTTTTACTTCTATTAAGTTTATACACAAACAAATGTGCAAATTTAAATTATATTATTAGTCAGTGAAAAAAATGCTATTCAACGGTACCAAAAACATGTAGCTTAAATATCGGCTTTCATGAGTTACTAACTGCACCTAAAACTAAAACCTTAGTTTTGAAGCCGAGGTCTATTGAATCTCTCTGAAACTTTAAGGAAACATTAATCAGGTCCTGAAAATCATATATACGAGCCAGATTTTTAATCCATGCGGCGGAAAAATTTTTTTTGCTAAAATAGTACAAAAATCATTATCTACAGCATCATTATTTAGTTAAACATTGCTAAATATTTTATGAATTAATTTTTGGTGACCTCTACCATTAAATATAGTCCCATGGGAATACACCGGATGAATTTTCACCAGGTTGCCACAAATCTGGAGATGTAGGATCAGCTCAAACTCGAATGTTTTAACAACAAATCATAAAACACTAAAAATGACTCTATTTTACTCAAACAAATCATCCATTGTCAAGGTGAAGATCGAGAATATTCCAGAATGTTAATTTTTATATATTTATACTCCAAAAGCACTTAATAACCACATTTAACTATATTTATGTTAACATATTGCATCACAGAAAAGTCTTAGCACGAAAATATTTTTCGTTGTTTGTGACAAGTTGTTTAACGTTGTATACGTATATTTCTTTAAATTGACGGAAAATCTCTAGTTTTGATGCAAATTATCTGAAATTTATCCTGAATATTCTCACATCATTATATTTGATAGCCCAAGTCATTGGAAGCTGATTTTTAAAAATTCGCTGCTTACAGATCAATAAATGATGCAGTACGCGGTTTTGGCAGACAAATCAGTTTGACCGCATAAATTTAAAATCTGGCTCGTAAATATTTTTTTCAGATCCAGATTGATGTTACTTCCAAGTTTCAGAAAGATTCAATAGGCACCGGCTTCAAAACTAAGGTTTTTCGTATTTTTTTCGTGGTTGACAACTTTGTTTTGCAAAAATTTCAATAAAATTATTTTTGTTGAAAAACATTTTTACGTGTATTAAATAGCCCTTTTCCTATAGATTCTTATAGAAAAAATAGTTTTTGGCCATCAACATTTGTGCGCCCGTGCGCATCGTTTGTCCATCGTTTTCCCAACGTGTGTAGAGTAAGTAATTGAAATATTGATTGATTTAATATAAACCAGCAATAACTTTTTCGAAGTGCTATCGAAATAATGATCACAATTAAAATTAATACTGATATGACAAATATGAAATAGGTGTTCAAAAATGGGCTTATTGTATCTTGCCAAAAACATCTCAATTCGTCGTCGTTTAGTAACATGCATTTTGATGGCTGAAATTATTTGTTTGTGAAAACCAATTTTAGTTTTAAGGGTTTGAATGTATTTCAAAAAATCATGCAACTTTTTTATTTTTGTTAGGCTAATTAGGGCAACTAAAAATGTTTCCAAAAGCTGTTGTTTTTTTTGCTGTTAAATTTCCTATCTCGAGATATTTTTCCAGCCCCTTAGAAATAAAAAGACAGATATGTCTAAAATTTATGGAAAAAACCTACTTTGTATTCTTTATCTACCATTTTTGGGCGAAAAAAAGCCAGACAGTAAGTCAAGCAAATTGATAGAAAATATATACATTTTTGTGTTAAATTTAAACCTAAATATTTAAAGAAAAAAATATAACATCTGCTTTGTCAAAATAAATTTTTTAAAGTTTTAAAGATTGAGACTCTTCTGTTTTTTGTAAATTTAATATCCCTTTTATGCTTATGATAAATATTTTCCTTATTAATCGTAACTTTTAAATAAAACATATTCATAGCAGAGATATGAAATGAGACAGCTGGATGTGTTTGAAAACTGTTAAAAAAAGAAATTTCGAAAACCGAGAACTACAATTTATTGGTTTTGAAATTTGTTAAAATATAATTTAATTAAAAGAACGACGGGAGAAAAACATAGGAAGTGGCGATTTTAAAAAAAAATAATCATTTAAACCGATAAAATATTAAGCTTACCAAAAGTTGATACTTAATTTTGACAATTGCTTAAGCAAAAATTCTCTCAAGGTACTTTTCAAACGTTGCGTTAAATTTAAAAACAGCATTTTTTACGTGCAAGCGTGATCGACAACATCGATGAATTAAAAAACTTTGTGCGGTAAGAACTTTGTAAACTTTTAGAAAAAATGGAAGAAATGTTTTCAAAGTAACTTTTGAACACCCTAGTTAGACGGAATGCGGTAATTTGAAATAAAAAACTTACAGCGCTCTCCCCCATTTTTGCAAGGAAAAGAAAAAACAGACAGCAATCAAAATCTGTGGACAAGAATTAAACTGTCACACTATTGTGTCAACTAATTTTTATATCGAAATTCAACATCTGCTTTCTTGAAGTAAATTTTCTTAATTTGTTTTGACTTTTTGTGTTTTGTTCCTTTTCCATATGCTTTCTGGCTAATCATAAATCGTTATTTTAATTAAATTATTTGTCACTTTTAATGCGTTTAAAATTAAAATAACTGTGGAAAAAATATTAGGTAAAAGTTAATTTCTAACAGCTGAATGTCTACAGTGCTATAATGCTTATATTTCAAACTTTTTTGGTATTAAGAAATATTAATTCGAGTAATGTTAACCTAAAAATGCTTTTACAGAAAAACTTAAAAATTTATGACAGAAAAAATAAAAACATTACTAAAACCCAAAATTTTTTAATACAAGTTTTTAATATGTGCATTACTTTTGACTTTTGTATTACTCGGCATTATTTTAACGATTCGTTGATAAGGACATAGTTTATTTTTTAATCCATTTATGCTGCTTTTTGGATGTAGAAGAAGTTGAATAATAAGCAGGTTTGATGGCATTTTTTCGATATTCTGGTAAAATGCATAGCACAATCAATGAATCAAAAAATATTCGAATTGCATTAAAGCATTGAATTGATGAAGATAAAGCCAAAAATCGTAGCCATGAAGGAAACACCTCATCGAAATTGTTGTCATAATAAAGAAAGAATTTTCTTAATATCGTAAAATAAATTTGTGTAAGCGAAAGAATAAATAAAAATGACATTGTTAAACATTGAAAAAAAATTACACCACAAATTCTAAGGGATGCAATAAAATTATTTCGACTGTATTTTATTTGAAATTTAAATTGACGAAATAGCTTTATGATTAACAAAAATGCGAAGACATTTGAAAATATTAAAAGTATGCAGGGGAAGACAATTTTGATGACTAAAACCTTCGTGAATAAATTTTACGTGAAGTTAACTAAAAACTAACTGTCAAAAAGTGGAACATTTACAACATTGTAAAATGAAAAATAACATTTACTAGGATAGCATGGCTCACCAGCATCGTAATCTTTGCATTCTTCAGCAACACATTTTTCCATTCTTTCTTGATCTATTATTTGTGCTATGACGTAATACCATTCACCAACATTTACTATGGCAATACATAACACATTGGTTCCAATTATAATAAATAAAAGTTTCAAAGGAGTAATACATCTTTTATAAAAATAATTAAGATACAAATTTGCAAAACGTGATAGCGTTAATAAAAATAATGGGGAATAAGTTGCACTTTTAACAGCATAATCAAATATTGAAGTTAGTATGTGTCTGAGATTGTTAGTTTCTGGGGTGTCTTTAATAGTGGCAGAATAAAAGCAAGTTGCAGGCTTTTGATTTATACTCTCAAAATATTCTTCCCTATCCATAACAAGAAAAGAAGTAAACCATTTTGCTCGATATAAAGTTTCAAACCACGTATTCCATGTAGGTTTATCACAAATAAAATTATAGATAATAAAAAAATCCCAAAATGCTTGATTTAAGATGAACCAACGATACGAGTGTTGAATCTTACCAAAAATAGAAATTAGCATAATTGGAATAATTAGCGCGAAACAGACATATCCAAATCCAAGATTCTCCAAGACAAATGGAAGTTGAAATAACCAGCAGTTAAGCCTTGAATCGACGAAGGCCTTTTTTCCAGGTGCATGACATTCTATTGTTCCTTCAATGATAAACGTTTCAAGACCGTTATCAGTAAAATTAAAAAGCTCTTGTACTTCTGGCATCGCATGTGTTTTTATTTTTGATGACAGTTCGTTGCAGTAAAAACAAATTTATGTAGCCTGCTTTAAATACACATAAAAGTACAGTACACATAAAAACTTTACATAATGTGTATAAAGTGTCTTTAATTGATGTAATTCAGTTTGTTGCTGTTATTGAATTGTAAATTCTGAGAATCGGGTATTTTCTGTAATTATGTTTGGGATTTGTCATCTCATTCCTATTTTAAGTGACAAATTAAATGTGTAAATTATTTTTATGTTTGGTAAATTTTATAGCTGAAATAACAAGATTGTACCCAACGTTAGCAAAATTATTTTTTCATGTGAAATTTTGTTGATTTAATTTTCTTTGTATTTACATATTTATTAGCTTCACAAAAATAATAAAATTTAAGCTTTTTATAATAAAATAAAATTAACAAATAGACTAAAGAATGATTAAAACATATAAAAAAAGTCACGCTGACTGACGTCTATATTTCAACTTAGATTACGGTATGATTATTTCAGATGGTAAAGTAAAAATTGGGTTTTGATTAGATCAAAAAATATCAATTTTGACTTTCAAGATTTTTGTTTTTGTAGGCTCTGGTAAATAACTTAAAATCTATAGCAAATGAGCAAATAAATACACAAAACAATTTTTTTCAAAACCTATCGAGAAATCATACTTATTGGAACAACTTTTTTTGAACGTGTACTGTACTGACTAAATCCTGGCCCCTCAGAACTAATCTTTCTATTTAACAGCTGCTTTTTAACATGCAGAAATGTCATCTTTGGATGTAAAATCAGCACAATAATAAATCTCCCAGATTCTACCACAACTCGATGATAATCTGATAGCAAAGATAACACAATACATGAATCCAAAAATATTCGAATAATATTTACTGATTGAACTGTTGAAGCCAGTGTTAAAAATCGAATCCATGATGGCCATGTTTGAGATATTGTTTGATCATTTGTTACACCAAAATTTTCTAGCATCGTTAAAACATTTTCTGTGAATGAAATAACGAATAAAAACGTCATTGTAAAACATTGAAATAAAATCATGCATGCAATTTTTAGGGAATTTATTAAATTATAGCGATTGTGTTTAGCTTGATATTTAAATTGTCGAACAATTTTTATAATAATGCAAATTCCAAGAATGTTTGTGATGATAAGGGTAAGTGGAGGTAGAAAGTTTTGAATGACTAAATAAGAAATATTAATTAATGGGAAAAATGACTAACAACTGTTGTTTATAAAATTTTTTATTTAAAAAAGTTTTATGTGACTCGCCTAATATTCATTACCTTTAAAATACGGTGTATAAACAACATGATAATACCGATAAATACACGTTGAACAATCTATTCTTCCATTACAATTAACCTCCGCACACTTTTTATAATCATCTTCTATAGCTATTTTAGCAGCTACCGTATACCAATCATCCAAATTAACCATAGCAACACAAAAGACATTAAATCCAAAAAATGTTAATATCATTTTCACTTTTTTTGCTGCAAATCTTTCATAAAACGGATGATAATATAAGCACAGAAATCGAGAAAATGTTAACAAAAATAACGGCGCAAATGATGCATTTGATGCTGCTGTATAAAACACCGTCGAAAGAATATGTTTAAACCAATTATTGATTGATGCTTCATCCAAAGCTGAAGAATAGAAGCAAGTTGGTGGTCTTTGGTTAATGCTTTGGAGCCATTCTTCTGTATTGTTATGATGGTATTCTTTGAACCATCCATGAATATATCCTGATTTGAACCATGTATTCCAAGTTGGTTTATCACAAATAAAATTATAGATAATAAAGAAATCCCAAATTGCTTGATTTAAGATGAACCAACGATACGAGTGTTGAATCTTACCAAAAATAGAAATTAACATAATCGGGATAATTAGCGCAAAACAGATATATCCAAATCCAAGATTCTCCAAAACAAATGGAAGTTGAAATAACCAACAATTAAACCATGAATCAACGAAAGCCTTTTTTCCAGGTGCATGGCATTCTATTGTTCCTTCATAAACATTGTATTCCAGTACACCATCAGAAATATTATAATGTTCCTGAATCCACAGCATTCTTTATTGACTGACTTTACCAAATAAAGCTAGGGTTTTGGAAATACTCTAAAAACATTTGATACATTTATTTCAAATGAAAAAATGTACTGCTATAATTTAATAAACCAAAATTTATAAAATTAAACGTCTACGATCTTTTAAAATTAAATTTATTAGTTAAAGTTAAAAGTCAATGTGTTTTAAACTTTTTTTATACTTGCACTTTTTTAAATGATGTGGTAGTCAGTGAAAAACACAAAAATAAATGTTTAATGAAACACAATGTCACCTGTAGTTTTTAACAGATACTTAATTAAACATATTTTATCCTTAATCAAAGCTTTCAATTGATAAATTGTTGTAAATTAGATTTTTACATGGGTTGAATTCTGTACAAATCTAATTTACCTTTTATTGAATTATGTTTAACTAAAAAACTATGAAGTAAAAAATAATTCTTGGTGCAACAAATTTTTCTCAGAAACAGAAACAATTAGCAAATTAGTGAATAACGTTTTATAACAAAAACACAGTTGATGCGTCTTGTTTGTTTTGCCAATGTTGTAAGTTATTATTGGTGGCATCTATTTTTATTCATAAACTAGGCCAGTTTAATGAAGTAAGCATTTAAAATAATGAAAGATGGTAGGTTCAAAATTCATAAATTATTTAAAATTTTACTTTTTATCTCAGGGTACAATAATATAATCAAAACATTTACAAAAGCGAAAATAATACAAAAAAACACAACACAATACAATAGTTATTTAGAAACATGACAGAAAGCATTTTTAAGTAAATCCATAGCAAAATTTTTATCAAGCAAATCAAAATCAGAGATTGGTTTAGATTTACGAAGACATTCACGAAGAAATTCAATACATTTTTCTTCGAGTTTTACTGAATTTGAAAGAAGTGAACAATTGGCAACACGACAAACGGGTATTTCATTGACTACAGTAATAATATAACCTTCAAGACTATCCTGAAAAAGAAATTAAAACTTGCTGTAAAATTAAATGACAAAATATTACCTTCAATGTCTGCATATCGTACTTATCGAAGAATTGAAGTAGTGTCATTTTATCTTCAAGTGAAATATAAGTAACAAGGCTTTGATCATAACATAATTTAATTGCAGTTTCAACAAGTTCAAAAGAGAAATCTTTAATTTCAACTTTATTCTCTTCTGCTTCTTTCAAGCCTGATTGAAACATTCGAGCAAAAACAGGAGAACGATGAGCAAGTACGCATTTGTGAGCCTAAAATGTGAAATACATATATATGTATACATATAATAGCGCAATAACTTACGGTAATTTGCTTTCCACCAACATCAATAGTAAAGTCTTTGTTATCTTCTTGTTCCCATAATTCAATGCCCAATGAATCAGCATTTCCATTACATTCCCATTTCTTCTCTTCTTCTTCTTTTTCAATCATTAAAAATCCATCCATTTTGATACAGTGCGCCAACTTAATATAAGGCCACCCCAAAATTTGATGATAAAATGTTTTAGAGATCCGCTATTGACATATACTATCCAGATTCGGAATCAGCATGTCAGAAAACCTATAAAACAGGGAAATTAGCCAAATTGCATTGCTGGTAATTTTTTTACAGTAATAAATGTTAAAATAAGGCTGCCAACTTAATATAAGGCCACCTTGAAAAAATTTGCATATGATAAGATTTGAGTTAACCAGTGTTTGGGGGTTGTTAAGCATGCTTATTTTAGCTAATTAGTGGAGAAAACAAGATAAAATATTCATTGGCGCCGATTTGACGTGGCTTTGAAAATACGTTATCTAGTGTATTTTGGCATTTTTTGACCGCTTGCGAAATGGCGGATAAGCAGTTCTGGCAAAAACCATATATGCTATTTTGTAGTCCTATTTCATGTTATTAAGTCCCCAAAGTCTTAGAGCTCCAACTCTCAAGCGCTTCTTCAGCCGCGCTTTCATAAATCGACATTTCAGCCATTTTTTAACATTTTTCTAACAAAATTTAACTTTTTTGTCATTTTTGCGCATCTTGGATTAGATGGCTGAAGAAGCGCTTGAGAGTTGGAGCTCTAAGACTTTGGGGACTTAATAACATGAAATAGGACTACAAAATAGCATATATGGTTTTTGCCAGAACTGCTTATCCGCCATTTCGCAAGCGGTCAAAAAATGCCAAAATACACTAGATAACGTATTTTCAAAGCCACGTCAAATCGGCGCCAATGAATATTTTATCTTGTTTTCTCCACTAATTAGCTAAAATAAGCATGCTTAACAACCCCCAAACACTGGTTAACTCAAATCTTATCATATGCAAATTTTTTCAAGGTGGCCTTATATTAAGTTGGCAGCCTTATTTTAACATTTATTACTGTAAAAAAATTACCAGCAATGCAATTTGGCTAATTTCCCTGTTTTATAGGTTTTCTGACATGCTGATTCCGAATCTGGATAGTATATGTCAATAGCGGATCTCTAAAACATTTTATCATCAAATTTTGGGGTGGCCTTATATTAAGTTGGCGCACTGTAGTTAGTTTTCCATTAACAATGAATCTCTTTTCTGGATCAAACAATTCATCACTTTTACAATACTTTCCTCTTATTCCCTTAGACTTCATAAACATATAATTATTTTCTTCACAATAAACATTTGTAGATTGAAAAAATGCTTTAAAATTTGCTTCAACTTTAATTTTATCACGAAAGACAAGATGAAAGTAAATCCAAATTTCTCCATGACGTTCATGTCCAGGTTTATATGAACGAATTAAAAGGTAATATTTAACGATAGGAGAATCGCACGCAGTAAAAACATCGCTTCGGCATACTTCACCAGGGTTATCCTTCAATTCTTTTAAGGCATCTTCAGAAATCGGCCATTCGAGAGCAATTGGATATTTCTAAAAAGTGATTATTAATATTCTTCCCAAAAGAATTCTATAAGCAGCTTACGAATTTTGAAATTGTATTCATTTTAGTAACAGCTAACAAATACAAGCTCTAAAAATAAAGCATTTCAGTTGAGAGACTCAGAAACTTATAGAAAAAAATGTTGTTCTCATCAACTTCGAAGTCAAAGTTTAAAGAACAAAACGCCAAAGAGCATTTTTTAACAAAATACAGTATCACACAGTATTCTTTTCTGCTGTTATGAAAGTATAAAAATGAAGGTAAACAGTTATATAAAAACTTGTTCGCAATATCAATCAAAAACAGTTTCATTAAACGAATAAAACAAAAAACAATTAATTATTTCACAGAAAAAAATCACAAAACAAAAGCATTTTATCCAGATAAATGAGAGAAAGAATTTTTAAGAATATTCATACCAAAATCTTTATCAAGGATATCAAAATCATTGATAGGCTTTCTTTCACGAAGACAATATTGAAGGAAATCAGCACATTTCATTTTAAGTTTTACAGAATTTGAAAGAAGTGAACAATTGGCAACACGACAAACGGTTATTTCATTAATTACAGTAACCAAATATTCTTCAAGATCATCCTAAAAGAATGGAAATGTATTTAGCATAAAAATGAATGAAAAAATCTTACCTTCAATGTTTGCATATATCGTACTTATCGAAGAATTAAAGGAGTGTCAATTTACCTTTAAGTGATGTATAAGTAACAAGGCTATGATGATAGCATAACTTGATTGCTGTTTCAACAAGTTCAAAAGAGAAATCTTTAATTTCAACTTTATTCTCTTCTGCTTCTTTCAAGCCTGATTGAAACATTCGAGCAAAAACTGGAGATCGATAAGCAAGTACGCATTTGTGAGCCTAAATTGTGTAGTATATATAAGACGCCTGCAACTTTATATTATACAGCACAAAACTTACACTAATTTGCTTTCCACCAACTTCAACAGTAAAGTCTTTGTTATCTTCTTGTTCCCATAATCCAATGCCCAAAGATTCATCAGTTTTACTGCATTCCCATTTCTTCTCCTTTTCTTCTTTTTCAATCATAAGAAATCCATCCATTTTAATATTAAGTTTTCCATTAACAATGAATCTCTTTTCGGGGACAAACAATTCTTCAGTTTTACAACAAATACCACCCCATCCTTCAGAACTTTCATAAACATGTCTCTTTTTCGCAAGGAAATTAGCAGATTCAATTGCAAAATTAAAAGTAGCTTCAACATTAATGTCATCAAGAAAATGTAGATAAAAAAAGATACAAATATTTCCATGTCGTTCATGTCCAGGTTTATATGATTAAATAGAAAGGTAATATTTGATACTAGGAGAATCACAAGCAATAAAATCGTCACTTCTCAGAGGTTTGCCAGGTTTATCTTTCAAGTCATGTAAACGATGTTCAAGAATAGGCCATTCAACAGCGACTGGAAATTTCTAAAAAAACAATTAGATTCAGTTGTTATATTAAAAAATGTTTAAATAACTTACAGTTTTAGAAATAGCATTCATTTTTGTAGAAGCCAACAAATACAGTTCTAAAAGTAAATAATAGTTTTATGGGTATTGAGTCTCAATAATTGAGAAAGAACTTCAAAAAGAGAAAAAAATGTTGTTCTCATCAAAATTGACGCAAATTTGATGTCAAAACACCAAAGTTTAAAAAATAAAACGCCATAGAATAACATTTGTTTAAACTACCGTATCCAGCAATGTGCTTTATTGCATTGAATAAAGTATAAAAAATGAAACAAAACAATTATAAAGCACCCAATCACAACAGAATATCAATGAAAAGCAGTTTTATTATAATAATAACACAAGATGGATAAATTAGCACAGATGAAAAACAATACAATTTAAAAACAGTTTATGCATGTGAATGAGAGAAAGCATTCTTAAGTAAATTCATAGCAAAATCTTTATCAAGAAGATCAAAATCATTAACTGGTTGTGCCTGAAGACAATCTTGAAGGAATGTATAGCATTTTATTTCCAATTTTACAGCATTTGAAATGAGGGAAGCATTGACAAGGCGACAAACATTCAATTCATTGACAACCGTAACCAAATAATTTTCAAGATTTTCCTAAAGAATTACAAAAGTTAAAATCTGGATAGTAAAAATAAAACAAAAAAACATACTTTATGAGGTTTTATGTCGTATTTATCAAAGAACTTAAGAAGTTCCATTTTTTCGTCCAATGATGTACCAGCAACAAGGGAATGATGATAGCATAATTTAACAGCTGCATCAACGATATTAAAAGAGAAATCTTGGATATCAACTTTTCCTTTTTGAGCTTCCTTCATTCCAGATTGAAACATTCTAGCAAAAACAGGAGAACGTGATGCAAGAACATTCTTATGAGCCTTAAAAAATTATATGTATATGTTGTATAGTAACTTAAAACAACTTACAGTAATCTTTTTTCCATCAACTTCAAGAGTAAAATCTTTACTTTCATCTTGTTCCCATAATCCAATGCCTAATGAATCATCAATTTTACCACATTCCCATGCATCATTACTTTCTTCTTTTTCAATCAATAAAAATCCATCGACTTTAATTCTTAATTCTCCATTAACAATAAATCTTCCTTCAGGATCAAACAATTGATCTGTTGTACAACACATTTCACCCCATTCTTCGCCGTCTTTGTAAACTTGATTAACCAAAGTAGAAAATTTAGCAGATTCAATTTTAATATTAAAATTTGTTTCAATTTCGGTTTTACCAGAAAAATCAAAAGATAAAGAAATCCAAATTTCTCCATGATGTTCATCTCCACTTCCAAAGGAATCGATTACAACATAGTAATCAATGTCAGGATCTACACAGGCTGTTAAAGTATCACTAGATATACGTCCACCAGAGTTATCCTTCAATTCATCTAAATCATGTTCAGAAATTGGCCATTCAAAAGCGATTGGATATTTCTAAAAAGCAATTACAAGTATTCATCGAAAATAATTTAAGAACAACTTACAATTTTTGAAATAGCATTCATCTTTGTTAAAACCAATAAATACTAGCACTATTCTAAAAGTATAAATAGATTTATTATATGAATTGTTGAGAAACAGCTTTGAATAAAGAAAAAAAAAAAAGCAGTTGTTATAAATTTTAACGTTAAAGCTGATGACAACGTTTAAAGAACGAAATGCCAAACGCATTTTTTTAACGAAGTACCGTACCCAACAATTGTTAAGTTAACAGCATTAAAAAATTTCGCCGTTATTAAAGTATAAAAATGAAACAAAACAATTATAAAGCATATAAACACAACAACAAAATAACAATAAAAAACAGTTTTATTAAAATAATAACACAAAAAACGATTAATTATCACAAAGAAAACGATCCATGTATAATAACAGAATCAAAAGAAACAAAAACAAAAACATCTTATTCAGATACATGACAGAAAGAGCTTTTAAGCAAATTTATAGCAAAATCTTTATCAAGAATATCAAAATCAGCAATTGGCTTAGGTTTTCGAAGACATGAATGAAGAAATTTAGTGCATTGGTTTTGAAGCTTTGGAACATTTGAGAGAAGAGCACCATTGGTAAGGCGACAAACAGTCAATTCATTGATTACACCAATTAAATATGTTTCAAGATCACTCTAAAAACAGAAAATTGTTATTGGAATATGTACATATAAAAGCTTACCTTCAATGATTCAATATTATACTTATCAAAGAATTGTAGAAGCTTGATTTTGTCATCCATTGAAGAGTAAGTTACGAGGCTATGATGATAGAGAAGTTTAAGAGCTTTTTCAACAATATCAAAAGTAAAGTCTTCAATTATAACCTTATTTTCTTGTACTTCTTTCATGCCAGATTCGAACATCTTTGCAAAAACAGGAGAGCGAGCAGAGAGAATACATTTATCAACCTTAAAGTTATCAGTATGTACATATATGAAAAACAAACAATAAACAACTTACAGCAATTTCTTTTCCATCAACTTTCACAATAAAATTCTTATGAACTTCTTGTTTCCATAATTCAATACCCAGTGGATCACCATTTTTACCACATTTCCATGGTTCATTAGTTTCTTCTTCTTTTTCAATAACCAAAGTTCCATCCATTTTGATTGTCATTTGTCCATTAACGATAAAATTCATTTCATGATCAAGTAGTTCGTCAGTTTTGCAAAAACATCGTCCCCATCCAATAGAACTGTTATAAATATGGTTTTCTTCTTGAAGATAATTTGCAGATTCAATTGTAACAGTATAATTAGCTTCAATTTGCATATTTTTAGGGATATTGAGAAACAAAAAAGTCCAAATTCCTCCATGACGTTCATGTCCAGGTTCATATGAACGAATTCCAATGTAATATTTAATATCAGGAGATTCACAAGCGACAAAAGAACCACTTTTTATATGTTTACCAGATTTATCCTTCAATTCTTTTAAGCAATCTTCTGAGAGTGGCCATTCGACAGCGATTGGATATTTCTAAAAAAGATAGTGCAATTATTTGATGAAAAAGTTGTAGCAACAACTTACAGTTTTACTAATTACATTCATTTTTGAGAATTATAAAGTTTCAGGATCTGAAAATGTATTAAAGCTTTAACAAATTCAGAGCCAACGTTGACGGTAAAAAAAGCGACAAAAAATATTGTTGCAGTTGGCAAACTTCTGAGAACAAAACGCCACACATGTATCCTTTTGAAATATCTACCGTAATGTTAATAACAAATGGCGTAAGCTTATGTTTTTCTTTTCACTGAAACCGATTTTCATATATTTAATCGTAATTAGATGGACGAAAATATCGTGCTTTTTTAACTATTGGCCTTGTTCTGTACACCGTTTTAGTGAATAAGTTTTTAAAAGATATCCGATTTTTGACAACTTTTATTGATTTATTACTATATTTATGTTAAAAGCATTTGAATATTTTGTTTAGAAAAGTGGATATAATTTCAGTAATAATAAGATAAAATTAAAAGATATGAAAAAAAGTAAAATGTTAATAAGGTATCGCAGAGACATGACGTCAACAGTTATAAGGGTGGATGGGGGTAAGCCAAAACCTGACGCTTTTACTTAAAAGCGACAAAGATCAAAGGAAAATAATTGACGGTAGAGTGCGTTTTGAAATTTTAAATTTTATGTTGATGTTCGGTCTGGACAATCCTTAAACTTTGAATGAATGACAAAAAATTATAAAAATCTAACGATATTTGCAAATTCCGAAATAATAAAGACCTTCGGAACAATTTTTTTCATTTGTCATACCACCTTGATTTCTATTCAAAATTTGAAGACTTCCACAAGATGATTTTCCTTGAGCTGGATATCCTAACATCCAATTAGAATAATCATAAGATGACCCATCAATCCATTTCCATGTGTGCCCGTTGTTATCTGAGTAAAGCCCTATCCAAACATATTGATATATTACTAACATATAATTATCATATACGTTGTTCGCAATGTTTTTAAGCTCATCAGAGCTGTGAATCGACGTTAAAAATCCTCCACAAAGTTCACAATAGCTTTCAGCTGTTGTCCAGTTCATTCGTGTCAAAGGGATAAAATAGTTTGAAAAAGTCCATACATTATTACAAGGACTTGGATGAAAATAGTCAGTTGTAGTGGCAGGGCTTGAGGTCGGCATATTATTTAGTGAAGATCGTTTACATATTCCTGAATAAGATGCTAAGCAATCGGCATTTTTGAAAGTTCCAGGATAAAAATTCATAGAATCCGTATACTCTGAAGTAGCACAAAGCTGATTATCAAGAGATGGTATGCCATTAGACCAAATCATAAAATCAACATTCGTGCCATCACTCCATTGCCAAGTACTATTAATTTGTACAGGATTGTCGGTAGCATTTAAGCCAATCCACGAATTATTTCGGGAAGTTACATACACTAAAAAGAATTTTCATAAAGTTTTTTAATAATAAAAATGGCTTACGTAAAAATTTTAATTCATCGTCAGAATGAACAGATGCCAAATGCCCACCTTTTGAAGTGCAATAATTTTCAGCTTCACTTTGTGACATCACTGGTGTTGGTCCCAAATAACAATATTTTGAATGTGAATAATAAGTCCATCCATCCACGCATTTTGGAATAGGAGGAGAACTAGTTGTTGAAATAATTTTTGACGAGGGCTTCTTACAAATACCAGTATTATTGGAACTGCAGTCTGTATTCAAAATATAACCATTCCTTGCCAGAACACATTGATAATCGTATCCCAAAGTAGGTAAATCAAAGCTTCCTCCCCAAGGTAGATAATCTAAATATGATCCATCAGTCCATTTCCAAGTGGTATTCAATCCGACGGGGTTATCGTCTGCGTGGAGGCCTATCCAAACATCACTGTTAGAAATTACTAAAATTTCTCATCTGAAAAAAAGTACTTTCTAGTGAAATTATTTCTTACAATTCAGAAATTTTGTTTCATTTGAACTATGAACTGATGCCAAATGAGCCCCTTGACTAACACAAAATGCTTCTGCTGTCGTCCAATCAGAAAAGCTTGTCCAATAATAACATGAGTTGCTTTCTTCAAAATAATACCATTCATCAGAGGGACAAAGTGGGGGTGGTGTTGAAGGTGTTACAACTGTTTCTGCTCTTTGACAAACATAAGGTAGTTTATCAAAACAATTTTGGAGACTCCAGTAGCCACCATTATACATATTCATTGTGCCACATCCACTTTGATTGCTTGAATATGAGAAAAAGTCATTATAGTTGAAAGAGCTCCCATCACTCCATGAACAGTTGCCAGAATTACATGAAACTCCAATTGTAAAATTATCAACATAGTAAAAGATGTATCTCGCTTCGTCTGAAATAACAAAATCATTATTGACCATTTAAGCCGGAAGGCTCATGATACATTATCAACGGTTAATGTAGTTCACTGTACTGTCACTCCTATTTTTGAGCTCTGGTAAAAAAACAAAAGTGCTAGTAGATTGCTATTTTTAAATAAATGTAAAAAACTTTTGAAAATAACTAACTCTTTGAGTCAACCATTTAATGCAAAAAAACTTACTGTAAATGAAACTATTTGCAAATGAGTCATGGATAGAAGCAAGATTACCGCCTAAATCATTACAAGCTTGTTCAGCATCGGAAAAGTTTTGTGGCGTTGTCATGAAAAAGTAACATGTTGAAAGAGGAGAATACAATACAGAACCAGGGGGACAATCAGCTACAGCATAGGGAAGAAGTAGAAAAAGAAGCAAAAACAAATACATTATTTTTTTGCTTTTGAAAAGTCAAATTGGCAAAAACAAGAATATATTGAAATGTTTTATACTGTCATAAATTGTATGACTCATAATTGTGTTTTTTTTGTTTTGATGTAAATGATAAGATAAAAGGATCTATATTTTTTTGTTCCATTTCAATAAGTCAATTCATTAGCGCATTTTCCCACATTATCAGTAAAACAACTTCATTATTTTAGTGTTTAGTCTTTCTGCAAAATAAAATATTCTAGAAAAAACATAAACATCTTTTGCAAAAAAACTTCAACGTGATTACCGTAGCTAGAAAAAAAATCTGCTAAAAGAGGCGGACGCTTTTTTATTTTAGCGTTGCTAAAAAATAGTTCTCTTCGCGAATTCGTCATGCAGAAATTATCAAGAGAAAAAAGTTTAAGAAAAAAAAGTTTAAGAAAAAAAAGTTAATTAAAAAAGAATGGGAGATAAACCATTCGCGGGAAAATATTACCAATTCGCGGGAAAAGGCCTGTCCGCGGGATATGAACCTATTCACGGGATCGATCTCCGGGATAACAACTTGATAAAATGGATAATACGTGTCTAGCACGATATCATGAAATGTGAATTTTTCGCATTATATAATATTAAAAGAAATAGAACAAATAATTATGGAGAAACATATCACGGCAAACTTGAAAAGACTTTCCAATCTGAAAATTTGGCACTTGGAAAATGGTATGTGCTATTTCGTGAAAAGCAAGAATTTTTCAATACAAGAAAATACTTAAATTTACACAAAGTAGTAGAAAATTGAAAACTATTGCATATAAGCTTTAAATATTTCTAACAGTATTATATTTATCCCGCGAATCGACCTTCCCGCGAATCGTTCCCGCGAAACCGTCCCGCGAATGGTTTTATACTATCCCGCGAATAGGGTAGCGTTCAAAAAGAATAAAGTACGTAACAGTCACCTAACATTAGTGAACAGCAGCAAGCAGAATTCTATTATATTATAAAATTTCAGAGCCGTTCCCGTTTCCATAGAAATGCTGTAAACTATTTGGTTATTTTTTTTCGATTTTTTGCCATGACCTGATCTTGTCTTTATTGTTTCTTTACATACATTATAATTTTACATTTTAATGATTTTTAAAACAATTTATTTCATTTCACAAAAAGCATTTTTAAGCAATAAAAAAATGAGTCAAATCTGTTACAATGAAGTTAATACAGTAAAACACATTTTTCAAATAAGCTTTTGTTTTTTATTTATTTTTTAAAAGTCCAAGCAGTTTTGCTGATATCTTCTCCCAACCGTTGGTAAGCATGTGCGCGCACTTTCTATAAAATTTTATCATACAAAGAACTATTTATTTTCCAAAAAAAATCAAACCCTAGTGATGTTAGTATCTTCAACTTTACATAATTTAGAACCAGAGACAGAAGCTTGCTTAAAAAAGAACATTATATAATATGTAATTTTAGATTTGAAAAGATACATACGTCATTAAAGCAATTTGTTTTCCCCATTTTAAGCGTAATGTCATAATTTGTACCAGCAACAAACTGTTCTGTCGCTTTAATAACTCCGACAGAAACATAATAAAATGCATCATTTGATTCGCGGTTGTATGTTCTAACAACATAGCTAACAAGCTCCTATGTTTAAAGCTTTATTCTACAAACAAAATTTTCTAAATAAATACCTTCAATTCAGTCGCATTTGTGATTGGTACAGGTGCACCGGGAATCGGGTAATCCTGTGTTGTTTTGGCATAGGTAAAGGCAAAGATGAAACATGCCAAAAAGAAAACTCGAACAAACATGATTGACTTTTTGTTACTACTGAAAAATATTGTTAGCACTGCAATAATGAAAAAAAGAAAGAAACCGCTAAATGCTTTGCTAAAAGTTTTTAGCTATGAAAAATGATAGAAAAAGCAGAAAGCTTTGACATTAAATATGGCCGTTGTAAAAGGAAAAAATGGTATATGGTGTTGGGTGTTGTCACATGTTTAAAACTAAGTGATAATGGATTAGAATTGTGATCTTATTAACAATGTAAGGCTTAAAGTTTTCTTTCACGAATGCTTTTTGATTTATTTTTATCAAAAACCCTATTAAGTTCTGAAGTCATTCTCTGCAACTTTGTGATTTTAAAATATAAAATGACTGCACGTTAATGTATCGTTTGAATATTAGAGGCGTAATTGTCTTGTTGGAATAGTGAAAGCACAAATCATTATTGTGCACAGCGAAATTTTAGTTATTTCAAAGTTTTTACGAAATGCTTTAATGCTTTTAGCGGCATCTGCATTGTTTTGTCTTAATAAGTGATGTTATAAATTGTTTACAAAAAATTTATATTTATACAAAAAGACGTTTAAATTCGATTATACTATTTTGAAAAAAACATTTTAAAAACAAAACTTTTCAATTTAACTTGTTTTTTTAATAAATTTTTTCAAAACTGATTTCTTCAACGTTGTCCACTTGTGAGATATAAATTTTTGCGTTAATAAACTGAAAATCAATATAAGTAAAAGACAATTTCGGTTATTGATAAGTTGCATACCACGATTGGGTTAACTGTTAAAGGAGACTTACAAGTCGAAGGTTCCTGGATATGTTTAAAAACATCCTTTAAAAGCAATGTGTGCGTAACACAATAAAAAATTTGAAAAATCTTACATTTTTGGTACAATTTGACGGAGCCATAGATAGCTCAATATGATATGTAACACCAGGAATTGTTTCTTTTGTAGCAGAAATTGCACTAACAGGAATAATATACCACTGACTTTTTGATTCTGTGTTGTATTTGTAAAAAACATCATCAATATATTTCTTAAGGCTTTATCTTATTACATTGCTAAAATGCAAATGATGCAAACCTTGAATTCCTTAGTTGTCGCATCAACCCAGACACGATCAGCAGCATCAGCAAAAACAGCGATGAAACATGATAAAAGTAAAACTCGAAAAAGCATTGCAAAATTTTTTGATGGTGAAAAATCTCGTCACAAGCAATAAATGAAAACGCTTGAAAAATATATTAAACTAATAGTTCAATAAGTTTTGAAATGAACTTTAAAAATGACGCCTCTAAGAAAAAAAAGCAGCATTGGTGATTCATTCAAAATAAAAATGATTAATAATTCGTTAGACAAGCAACAGTGAAAAATTTTTGTATATAGAATCTGTTTTTTATTTACTGACGCAATAAATTTTATGAAAATATTCATTTAGATAAAAGGTGTTACAGTTAGTCTAAACTACAAGAAGACTTTTTTTTAATAGCGAAAAACAATCCAATAATGCTTTACTTTCTGTAAACATAATTTATTAACGTGAAAGTGACATCAGAAAAAGAACAAGAAAACGACAAAACCCTGCAAGACATGTTCATTTATTGAGAATTTTATCGTTGCAACTAAAATAGTCAGCAGACCAAGTTAATTAAACGACAGCTTGAATATATTTCATAGGATCATATTTTTGAGGTTGACAAATATGCTTCTTTGGACCACATTCAACAAAATTTCCACCTTTTTTATTTTCTTTTAACCTCACAAGCACATGTGTTTTTTTAGTGTCACAACCGAGACAATAAAATGAATTTGCTTTTGACCAATAAAATTCATAAATCAGACCACACATGCGCGAACAGGCCGACTGTCCGGAGGTCAGTGGTGAGTGTACAAGTTTTGGCCGAGGTGAGTGCAGAATTTTCAGAGGTTAGTGTTGAAAACTAGAATTTTACAAAGTTCTTGCACAAAAATAGATAACCTGAAATTAAGGACAGTGCTCATGAATCTTCTTTTTACGTTCTACAGCAAAAACAGTGAAACATCTTTGTTTGCAATAAATCTTTTTATTTATTTTACCACATCAAATCCCGTTTTGCATCTTAAAAAAACTCCATCGAGAAAATTTTTAACTTATTTGTAACTATCATATATATCATGGTCAGTGCTTGAGCACTGACCACATAGCGCATTTAAACTTCTAAATTTGTTACTTTCGTTAACGCCTAATTCGGGTAAAAAAATTACTATTAGGAGTAATGTAATTTTCTCAACAGATCGTTTTTTAATACTATTTTTTGATACATTGATACCAATAATTTCGTGGCACTTTATTTTTTACCATTGATTTGCGTTGAAGTTTTTAAATAACTGCTTAGAAATTTGTTAAGAAAAATGTGTTTCAGTTTTCAGTAGCAAATTCCTTAAATGTTTAAACTGAAATACTAATTAGCAGTTTTCAGTGATACTTGTAGAAGCTATAAGAGGTTACTTTATTTGTTAATTAGGGAGTCATAAATCAAAAATTTTTCGGCGGCGCTAATCGCGCCGCATATATATTTTTATCCCATAATTTAAAAAACATGGCCAAAATTATATTTTACTTTGTGATTTCTAAGTAACTTTTTAAAAACTTTTTTCGCTATTAAAACACAAAATCGATTGAAATTGAAGCATATAGTTTAATACCATTTAATTATTTAATATCAACACACATGGGTATTTAAGAGATAATTTGCGCATCAATAAGATAATTAGTTTTAAAAAAAGACCATCATTTAACAAAAAAAATTTGAAAAAAACTCAAAGGGTCCCCCCTGTGCGATTTGAGGTGAGTGTAAAATTTTAAAAAAGTGTCGGCCGGGCTCGCACATGTGTGTGTTATAATACTAAATTCATAGCATTTATTTTGAGCAGATGCTATGAAAAAGTACTACTACCACAACAGAAAATGAAAGATTCAAAGAGTGCGCAATTCGTGCCAGTCAACTTTGAAGTTCTATTCTATTTTTGGATTCTATTTTGTCGGTTTACAAATATGTTTTTCATCAATCATTCGAACAATATTTTTACCTTATTCATCTTAACACACCCAAACATTAAATTCTTTTACTTTTTTTTTCATTAGAGTTCCTAGCAAGACACCGATATTTGTTAGAAGCAATTTACATTTATGTCTTGCATTTCTTAATTCAACATATTCATCTTCTGTATGGGCATTCCACAGTTTTGGAGGAGTTTCACAATAACGACAATAAAATAAATCTTTCCTTTTATCAGCACGAAATTTCCAACATTGTTTTTTATCATCTTCATCAAATATAATAAGAACAATTCCAGTTTTTGTATTGAAATTTTCCAGTATTTTAAAATTAGGTTTCTTGAGAATTTTTCTATCGATATATTTTTCAGGAATATACGGTATTGGAGTACAAACATGTTCTCTTACTTCCATTTTTATGCAATCCAATCCATGTTCATCTTTATCAGAAATTGCAGTAATATCTTTTCTTTTAATTTTGCATTCAACACAGTAATACAATTTTCTTTCATAACTCCATCCATATTCATAACATTTGTCTTTTTCTGGTGATGTAAAAATTAATAATCTTCTAAGCAATTTCGTAATTAAATGAACATTAACAAATTTGATAAGCGTTTGATCAACCGTTTTTGAGTATTTTCTGGTAGGTTTTTTCCTTTTCTTTGTCTTTCATATTCTTTTTTAGAATTTCAAACAAATATAACCAAAAGTTTAGCAAAAATAGTTTACGAAACAGCAGACAGTCATTTTTTAGAAAATAAAGGTTTTTCATGGAGTTTCGGATATTACTGCTTTTTGTGTGAAAAATGAAATGTGTTGTTTAGCATAATAAATATATAACAAAAGCATTTATTAAAAATTGATATGATAACATTTGCACGTCATGAGTAATACATCAATGAAAAATTGAAACAAAAACAAAAAAAATTACAAAGTTTCATGACTAAGCAATGCGAGATGCAGCTTCAAAACATCCTTTAACAACAGTATTGCAGATAGCTGCACCAGCACGTGGATTAACAGCGACTGCGATTCCCGTTGGTCCGCAAAATGTTCCAACTGCTGTTCCTGTAACGGCTCCAATTGCACCACCAACAGTGCCACCAACTTTTTCACCATTTCTTCCAAAGCCTGCATCTCTGAAAGCTCGACCGAGTACGCCTCCAAGACACACACCAGTAAGGGAACCGGTGACGGCACCTAAAAACAACATTAATCACGATGAGAAAGATAAATTTTTAAACTTATTATACCTGTACCAGCTCCACATACAACGCCAAGAGGACCCCCAGTTACTGCACCACCAATACCTCCTCCAATTCCACCTCCAATACCACCAATTGTACCACCAATAGCCATTCCCAAAGGAGACATCTAAAATAAGATAGTTTATTGAAATATTAATTAAAATTATCAAACATACCATATTTAAATGAATTATTAAAAAAGTGTTAAAACTTTTGTAACGATAATATCACAAAATGATAATTTTGATGAAGAGCCAAAATCAAGCTATTGAAGTTATTCTCGAAGCAAGAAAACAAATCTAAATATTTAGCAATTAAGCACAAATATAATTGATTAACAAAGTATAATCGCGAAGAACGGATAGATTTTAAGCATACAATTAATTGTTTAATAAAATTGACGCAAATAAAATAAAAAATAAAAAATATCTATGGCAACAAATAATGGAAGAAAAAAAGAAAGCATCAGAGCAGCAACATAAAAATAATAGCCTTCAAAAAATGGCGCCATAGAAATGTTTCAGCCAATCTCACTGCAAAATAAACAACAGCGTGCGTAATAAGTCGTTGCAAGACAGCGCGGCAGTTTAAAAATTTTATTTGAAAAAGCAGCAGAGAAAATTGTTAATATGAATGACACGATTCTACAAACGGTGGCTACTTTTTTAAAAATCAATGACGCTGAACATACCAAATAATTCCAACAGTTGAATCTTTCCTTTTAATATTCAGAAATACTTTTTGAAAAGCATCTCGAAATAAGCATGTCCGATTTACCATCCAAAATAATGAACGTAACTTTAAACTTGATAGAAATAATAGCTAACGTAAAAACAATGTTGGGCAAAATGAAATCTATTTTAATTAATTCATGAAACAAGCGTTTTTGTTATGACAATTTTTTGCAAATTCAGTTGTGCTTCTGTAAGGTATTTTATCATACTATTATTGATGATAAAGAATTTTTATTAACTACACAACAAAAAAACGTATATGCGATAAAATATAAGCAAATTAACGACATTTTTCATCTGTACGTTTCTGTATTTGTTCCATTCTTTTAAGCTCCAAAAAAGAAATTTTAAGTGGTTGGCGATACCATTAATTTTTGGTGAAGCACGATGAGTCGAAGCGTCCCGCGAACATTTTTTTGATCGTCTGCTATTTTCCGTTTTTTTAATGCAAAATTCAACCCAGAATCCTGAGAGAACGAAGCTATCTAAACGAATTCTGTAAACGCAGAAAAAAAGCTGATGGTCGAAATAGTATAGTTTTGCAGGGATATCAAAAAATATGGATTCTGAATCCGACAGATTCTGAATCCTGATACCAAGTTTCTCAAAGTTGCTTCAAAAATTACAAATTTGTTATCATCGGATGCGCCTCGGTAAGCTGATTACAA
Organism: Panagrolaimus sp. LJ2400; assembly: GCA_024447215.1. Lineage (NCBI taxonomy): Eukaryota > Metazoa > Nematoda > Chromadorea > Rhabditida > Panagrolaimidae > Panagrolaimus > Panagrolaimus sp. LJ2400. The sequence continues at coordinate 71,604 of JAMRYA010000043.1, read as the reverse complement.
TGATAGCAAAAATTTTATTTTTTATAGATTCTGTAGTCGGATTCAGCTTCCTAAAGGTTTTCCTACTTATGACGGAGAATCCGACTTCAGAATCCATAATAAATAAAAATTTTTGTTATCATTGTAATCAGATCACCGAGGCGCATCCGATGATAACTAATTTGTGATTTTTGAAGCAACTTTGAGAAACTTGGTATCAGGATTCAGAATCTGTCGGATTCAGAATCCATATTTTTTGATATCCCTGCAAAACTATACTATTTCGACCATCAGCTTTTTTTCTGCGTTTACAGAATTCGTTTAGATAGCTTCGTTCTCTCAGGATTCTGGGTTGAATTTTGCATTAAAAAAACGGAAAATAGCAGACGACCAAAAAAATGTTCGCGGGACAGTTTATAAGGTATTCGACTCATCGTGGAAGCATAAAATGACATTGCTCGATGACGGCAGCATTGTATAAATTCTTTTAATAGAAATCATTTTTTCTACCATTACTGTTAGTGTCAATGATGGTAACTTTTTTCCGAAATATTCCTAAATTTTTGTTACTGTCAGTGATAGAAACGGTTTTTTAATAAAGTGGATAACGCCTTAATAGAAGAAAATTTATAAAAAATCAGTTTTGGGTCAAAACTAAAAAAACATTTCTAATATTTTCCGTTTATTCTTAAATGACGATCGTTTTTAGTACCCTTTCAATATATCGAATGAGATGTTCAACAGCTTTTTATCCATTTGACAAAAAAACATTCTCAGAAATAATCGACAGAAAATTTTAAAAACTTAATTCAACGAAAATTGCAAAAGAAGATTCAGCATGCTGTAAATGATCGGTGAAAAAGTTTCGGACAAATTGTATTTAATTAAACCGTGAATAACAACAGATTTGGCATAAAATCATATTGGTTTTACAAGATTTATGGCGGCTCAAACTATTGCTACGGCAAAAACTTATGTAAATTTTTATAAGGATATGGCTTTTCCAGAAGCTGATGTGGCGCTGAATGAAATAACATTGTCAAATTTAGATTCTTTAATTTAATTTATGAAACTTTAATAATCGTAAAACAACAAATTTTTTTAATCAAGCTGATGCAATACTAAAATTGCAGCCAATCATTGTCGATCTTTTGTTTTTCGGTCAATGCGACCTTCAATGTGAACCGTTTTTTCTTCTGTTACAATTTTGGAACCATCTGGTCGAGTTTCTTCGTATTTTGTCTTTTTACTTTGGGAATTGCTTTCACTACCGCCAATTGAACCTGCTGTAAATTATTGTTGTTATTTTCGCTAACACAATAAGCTAATTACTTACATGCTTTTGATCCGCTGGCACCCATTTTATTTATAATTGTATCAAGAAGATAAATTTGACACTGAAAAATAGCTCAAATAAATTATTGTCGCGAACTGTTTAGGCTTCAGTGTTTTAGAACCTAGAGATAAACAGTTCCTTTTTTTCTGTAAAAAGGTTGATATAAACTTTTATACACACGTGAATTTTAAAAAACGAAAAAACAAATTCGCAGAAATAATCGACACAAAACTTAAAAAACTTGATTCAACAAAAATTAAATTAAATTGGCACGGGAAGGTCTCTGTTTATCAGAATATTGGGAGAAAATAGTATCAAAAAAAAGTTTTTAAAATTTTTTTCATATTTACCTTTTTATGTTTTGTTTACAATCGAATGAACGGAACCAGTTTAAAAAATATAATATTGTTTACCCCATGTGAGAAAAAAAGTTACACGATAAAAATTTGCTTTATTGTTTTTGGTCTTATTCTGTTGGAAAAAAAACCTTTAGTTTTTGAAAAAAAGGCAGTCACAAATGATGAAAATAAAGTGATTTATTAAAATAAGAGAGAGAAAGACTTAGTAACAAAAGATAATAGCGTGATAGAACTATAAAAAATATAAAAAAGGAATGTCATGAAACGACAATATCTTTATTCATTTAAAAAACTCGTTTTTACCGTTTAAGTATTGTGTGCAAAATACAAAATTTTTTAATCTGTTTTTTTCATCATGAAATTAAGATTACACGATAAAAATAAAACTGTTCCTTCAAAATTGTTATAACGCGTATAATATTTTGATAGCAAGATTGATATAAATATATATGTTTGTCAGAAAATGTTTTTCGTTGCGTAAAACTTCTTTATAATCATCTTTTTAGTGTTCTCGAACACTGCCTCTTATATAAGAAAAAGAAAATTTGGCAGTATTCAAAATTTTGTTTTCCCAATAATACCAAGAAAGGTGCATTAATAACTTTCTTATTATTGTTTTCTAAATACATTTATTCGTGTCTTTCACAAATTTTTGTTCCATTGTTTGAGAAGCATGAGATCTCTTCTAATTAAAAATTTTTAGAAAATGTTTTCGGGAAATTTTCTTACGAACACATTGCTTCGAGAGGGAATCCCCAGGATATTTGGTATTTGTAGCGAATTCAAAAATTACAATGAATTTTACAATGATATGTTAAAACCGGATAAAGATGGAAAGATTGTATTGCAATTGGGGGATATTATTGAATTTCGAAGGGGATTTTTCAGTGTAATAAGGTTCTGATTGTAAAACCCCTCTAAAAATCTCTTTTTTTATAGCATTATGCCATTTATATTGGATTTTATAAAATTGATGACAAAGACGTTAAACCATGTGTTATTGAACTTGTCACTCATGAAGGCTCATCTTCAAGTTCTAGCGGTAGCGGTGGAGAAGTAATTCATACAGTAGCTTTATTAACCTCATAAAAAGTTTTTTTTATTCAGATACGCCTTATTCCCTTGGATGAAGTAGTCGGTGATTCAAAGCTTCGAAGAAACAATGGTTTAGATATGAAATACAAGCCATTCCAGCCAGATCAAATTGTAGCACGGGCTAAAAGCAAGGCAAGTTATAAAGTATTTAAAGGGTGAGGGAAATTTGGTGCCTGTGCCCTAAGTACATATTTAGGGGGGCAATGGGGCATTTACTCCATCCATAATTGGTAACGAAATCTTTTAATCCTTTGCCGCCATGTCAAGGCGGTAAAGAACAAAGGCGTGACCCCTTCCATGCTTATTGTTCCCCTCTAAGCTTTTTTACTCATTATTGTACATTTTATAGATCACTGATCGTTACAACTATAGTGTATGGTTAAATAATTGCGAACATTTTGTTACATGGGCACGGTACGACAAATACGTAAGCATCCAAGTTAATGATGTTTTGAATGCGCCATCGAATATAATTGCTCCAAGGGATTCAATTCCATCTTTAGTTAGCGAAATTGCAAATTTTAGACGCTTTTTTTAAACGTTTCTAATAACTTGCTATGACGAATTTTATCATGACATCCTATATATCTCTCCTATCCTAGATTTTCACTGTCCATGATGCTGTAGTTTTTGTGTTATGTTATTACTCATGATTTGTGTCGTGAGAACGAGTAATAAAAAATTTGTCAAATTAAACAATAAACATTTTTTTTAAAAAATTGGCGCGCAACCAATTTGAAAGTTACTGATTGTGATCCAGTGCTGATGTAAATTAAGAAAACATCTTGTGTCCAATATAAGAAATTGTTGTATAAATCTAACACATAATATGTTTTAAATGATTCAAAAAATTTATTTTATTCAAAAAAAACAAAAATAATTTACGCTGTTTTTCAGTTATCTTTTTGTTAAAAATATTCGATGAGTTAAGGTTGCTAAAAATTTATGCTGACGATTCTTCTTGTGCTGTTGGAGGGTCCATCGAGGTAGTTGAGTTTGACTATTGTCATGTGGATGAAGGACTTCATGTCTAATGTTCTATGATTTATCGCTGGTGGATCCAAAATTGTTGCCTTAATTTACTGAAAAATAATACGATGTAAAAATAAATTTAAATAAACGATCTACCGTGATCAGTCATATTTGTTACATCACCCGGCGGGGTTATGGCATCAGCAACAACAAAAATGTAACATGCCATTGTCAAATGAATTACTTTTTAGCCTTTCATGATTTAATAACAATGATTTTAAGCTAATTCAAAAATGTTTTTAATTTAATTAAACATAAATTTATGATGTGTGGTCGTATAGAATTAAAACATGTCGTAAATTATCACTTCGTACTTTATAACACAAATCTTAAAACTACAAATTTTTCGGAAGCTATATTTAATAATAACATGCTCTTTTTAGTCATAACTTAAAAGCAAATTATAGAGAAATAAGTTAACATTAGTAATCTGGAAACATTCTTAAAGTGTCACTTTTGCCATTATTTAAAACCTATTAAAACTGAAACTCCGCCTCTGTGTAGTTTTTATTAAAAGTTTTTTAAATAAACGTAACTAGTTTTTTATTTGGTTGTTGAATTAAAAATATATATTTTTTATATAATTTTGTAAGTTTGTAGATAATAACTATGAATACGTCAATGACTTACGAAGACGTAAAAGCTAATGTAACATGGTATCTTCTAAATTCATATGGTATGGATCCAACATATCAATATATGAGAGTATTGCAACAAGATATGCTAAAGAAAATGCAGCCACCAAAAACAAATTTTACCACTTATGATCCCATTTATTCTGTTTATGTTGATAGCTCTCCCATTCTTCGATATGGTACATATTCATGCTCGGCACCTGGAAAAGAAGCATATGTAGATTCACTCTTTTCATGCTTTCTTTTTCAACTTCCATTCTTTCTTGAAAATTTTCAAGTTGGATACCTCGGGTATGCACTTGTTATTCCAATTATTTTAATTTCACTTTTTGGTGGAATAAAAGAATCATTTCGATGGTTTATCTTAAATCAAGCAATATGGGATTTATTTGTTTGTTATGACTTTATATGCTCAAAACCCACTGTATTGGGATGGTTTGGAAGCACCTACCAATCTACGACCACTTGCTTTTATTACACTGAAACTTATGCTGATCCTTGGATCAAGAGTTTAGGGCAATCTTTTCGAGTTTATTTAAAAAATGGCTGGTTTATTCCGATATTTTTAATTGCGTTTTCGCGATTTCTTGCAATGTATTTCTCAAAATTTTATCGAAATTTTACAAAAAACAACTATAAAATGATTGCATCTTTATTTATTTATAATTTATTTTTTATTGTACTTTTCTGCTTCCACCGAATATGGATAAATTTTTTCTATACAGCAGATTTAGTTAAGGGCTTTAATGATTGTGCTGCCCAATTTTGTTTGCCACCTTTAAATCGAACTTACTGCATGCAATATGTTGCGGAGTATTTTCATTGTGCAAATCGCTTATCAATGGCTGTTTCGGCGCAATATGAATTTTTAAATCATCCATTGATGCTAAACCTTTTAAATTTTACTTCACCAATTATGTTTCTGCTTTCAAATTTATGCATCGCATTATTATTTTATAAAATTGCATCACAGCTAAAATTTCAACTTAAAACAAATCGAGATTCCTTCATTCAAACCATAAAAATTTCAAGTGTTGTTGCATTTCAATGTTTTATTACTTCAATAATATTTGTGATAACGGTAATGCAAAAATATCTGGAAACTGTTCGTTCAGTAAGTAATGATGGAAGAATTTATTATTCAATTCCACCCTGGCTTTTCTTTCTACAGTATAGCACAACTACGACATCCCTCAATATGATTCGAGTATTTTTGGATTCTTTTGTAGTTCTCATTATTTTAAATGCGTATTCTTCATGTCTATTAAAAAGTTTTAAATTTGTTATTCTTTGTTTTGTAAATCCAAAGCGGGCTTACAAAACTGCAAAAGCGAAATTCTTTAATAATCGTAGCACTGTTGTTACTATTATTTCAACTTCAACAAAAGCTAGAAGGCATTAATGTTAGGGTAGAGTAGCATCACTATAAATGACATCCTGAGTATATCCAGCGTTATAAATGTTTTTACCACAGATTTTATCAGCAGTATTATTTTTCACTCATTTTTGAATTTTTTTTCCTTTAAAAATAAATGTTCTGTATCGTCTTTTTTGACTTTACATTTTTTTGCTTTATTGCTCATTTATAAAAACACGAAATAAGCCAAAACACTCATACGCAAAATATAAAAACTGTTGTGGCAAATAAATAACAAAAGTGACATTTACAGCATGCCTTTATGGCACTAATAATACAGATGTGAATTTTCTGAAAATTGAAATTTTTTACTCTATAAGTTGCTTTCTTCGTAAAAATATAACAAGCATGTTATTAAAAACAAAATTAAAACTTCCGAAAATACGGTAGTTTTTAAAAGGAATGTAGAAAAGTACAAACTTGTAGGTGATAAAAAATTTTTCAAACACTCATTTTTATAATTTACAATTATACATTTTAAAATATACCTTTCTTCATCTTCATTTAATCCCCTAGGTGAAACAAAATAAAATTATTTTGTTACAAATTATAAAACATGGCCTGGCCGGCAGCATTTCTCAGCCCGGATAGGAGCAGTTTTTGAAAAATTAGTCGTTGCACCAATATATAGCTTTCTATTTATCAAAATTTTACTTTTATTTATATGAATTTGTTTATGATTGTTGATTCAACAGAGAATAAAACAATCACCTTTGCTACAGTATTTATATCCGTTGAAACTATGTACTGTAGTCTCAATGTGGAATAACTAAACCTGGATTTTTAATAAAAAAAAACATTTTGCAGCATGGAATTAGTTTTTGATAAGGTTTGGATGACGAAGGATTATCCAGTACACCTTTCGTCATCGGTGTTGGAAAGGGGAATTCTTGGGGTAAGCATGTTTCATGAAATTGCGTTGGATTTAAAAAGAATGCTCTTAACTTTTTTGAAACTGTTTTTGAGGGTGCGCAAGGACGTTTGTTTGAAGTTTTTGAACACATTTTCTAATAAAAAACTCAAATAGCACTAACAAAAATCTATAATTATATGAAAAATCTAGAATAAGATTACGATGTGTTAAACAGAAGAAAACACATGTAGGACAGTAATAAATCAAAGTATAAAAACGATAAGCAAGAATACGGTAACATTTGAACAAAAAATGAAAACTTTTTTTTATCAAAATACGATTTTTATTTATGATTCATAAGTTACAATGAAAACATGGATTCTGAAACAAAACGTTTTTTTTCAACATTAATTTCACTACAAAAGTCTCAGAACGAAGATCAACACAATTTTGGAGCAATGCCAAAAACAAATAAAAACGCGGCAAAACGAAAGTGTTAAATTTTGTAAACTCTATTTCTTAAATGCTTCTCTAAATTCTGTAATCCGGTAATAACAATGTCACATGATATTGAAAGTGCTGCTCACAATGTTGAAAAATCACATTCTATAGTTGTTGAAGCGAATCAAAAAATTCAAGAACTCGACATCAAAGTTCAACAAAATGTTACTGAATTTCTGGATGCTTTTAAAAAAAAGATTTATGAAAATCGAAGAAATAAAGTTAATATTAAAAATGGAATGGATGAAGTATTTGTAAGTTTTGTATTAACTTTAAATGTTGATAATGAAAGAGTGTTTCAGAAGCTCCACAAGAAAGCTGTTGAAATTCAAAAAGAAAAGATTAAAATTTGTAAAGAAGCTTATGATAATGTTGATAAAGAAGTGAATGAATTTGATGTAAAACTCCAAAAATATTATGATAATCGAGATCGAGCAAAAACAAATGATTCATCGATGGCAAGGCTGGGAGTGTTAATGAGAAGAAGGAGAAGAAAAAAGAAGCAAAGAAATGCTATAGCAACTCAACGTAAACCTTTGAAGGTTTTAAATATGCAAGATAAATCAAAGAATTTCAGGAGAAGGAAAAACGAGAGATAGTGTTGAAGTTGAAGCACCAGTTGCTGCAGCTGAATTTGTTGCTGATCCTTCGGAGCCGAGATATTGTTATTGTCAAAGGGTAAGCTTATATATCTATCTTTCTAAAGTATTTGATGAATACTTTATATTCTATATAAGTTGTGCAGCGTACACCCTTTCTACGGATGTACAAATTGTATGTATATATACAGTATGCAACAACTAAGATTTAATTACATCTTATACCCTTCTACGGTTAAATAACATCCTTTTTTATAGGTTGCATTTGGTCGAATGGTTGCATGTGATGGTGAAGGTTGTTTATATGAATGGTTCCATTTTATTTGTGTTGGATTAACGGATGATCCAGTAGCTGAATGGTATTGTGATGATTGTAAAGCAAAGAAAGAAGCATTAGAGAGAAGCAAAGAACGAAAATCTGTATCTAAAACTCCAAAACGTCCAGCAGAAAGTTATTTATCACCTATCAAAAAGAAGGTTAATCCACGAAAAAGTTTGAGCGAGCTTAAACGAGAAGCAAAGAAGGAAGCAGCAGCTCTTTCACCAATAAAAGAAGCAAAAACTCCAAAGAAACATTCCCCAAAGAAAAGTATTAAAACTCCAAAATCTGTTAAAACTCAAACTCCCAAGAAAGCTTTAGCTTCAGCAACAAAGACTCCAAAATCAGCTTTAAAGAAATCATCTATAGCTCGAAGACAACTATTTGATGATTCAACAACCCCAAAAAGAAAAGTACAAATTGAAAATCCGCTAGTTAGCCCTGTAAAAGTTGCATTAAAACCTATTAAAATTTCCATTAATATTCGTTCCCCATCAACAACAACTACCTCATCAAATCGAGCTTCAACTTCTGGTTCAAAAGCAGCTTCCAAAACTCCTCCGAGTCCTAAAAAGCTTCGATCAACTTCATCCTCAACCCGTAGAAGCGGCGGGCGTGATTGTTTACTTATATAAACCTCTTTTATTACAGTATCCTTACTTCCAACATCTCCCTTTTCTTATGCAATCTTATTTTGTATATATTATCCAGCTTTAACAATATACTGTAGCCTTATTATACTAACCTCTACTTTTTTCACATCATTACCTTTGATACTCAGTTGTACAAATTTGCATAATTTTTTTTGTTATCATTTGAAAAATAAACTTGAAACAGTTCATTCCATTTTCCCTCATTTGCTCAAAGCGGTTTTGATTTTGTGAAGTTGCATCGTCAAATTTTTCATTCAACAAAAAAGAAGGAAGAAAGAAATCTAATCATGGGAGATCAATATGAACCAATTAATAATAATGGAAGTAAGTTTACTATCTTTAACTGATATGTAATAATCTCTATCGCTGTGTTTTAGCACCACCTCCACCACCTGGTGAAAATAATAATCAATATGAAGTTCCAGCATTTGCTGCTGGTGGTAATCCTCCTCCACCACCACCACCTCCTGCTGCTGCTGCTGCTCCAGCTCCAGCATATGAACCAATTGGTAATAAAAAAGGATCTGGAGATAATGGAAAATCTGAAAATAAAAGTGATGGAAATAGTCAAAAATCTGCAAAAAGTGAAAAGAAAGGAAGCCGTTCACCACGTGATAAAGATGCAAAAACTGAAGATGAAGTAAGTGTTTTGGGATATTTATAGTGCACTAATGGCTTTGAGCTACTGCATTTGAAAATCTCGTATATGCGATGTTCCACAGTATTCCATGACCATATAGGTTTATTAAAAAACTTATAAGGATGTATGAAATTTACCTACTCTCATGGCACAAGTTTATTTAAAGATTATATATATCCACTATATACATCTACAGTATTTCATCATTACTTTCTTATATATCCATTTTTAGGAAAATAAATCAAAGATGCAGTCTGAAGTTCAAAAGCCAACTGTTGATGAGCAAGAACCTTCAACTGCTGCTGCTGCAAAAAAGGCTCAAGAAGTTGATAAAAAGGATCATCTCAATAAACTTCGAATTAAATATGTTAAACGTGTTAAATGTGGAATTATCTGTGGAACAATTGTACTTTTAATTCTTTGTATTTGTATTTCTGTTCCATGTTGTCTTTATGCCTTTAGTGTTATTGGTGATATCTTTCCTCCTAAAGATTTTGGCAAAAATGAAACAGATACATCAAATACTACAGCAACCGCAAAAGCAGTAACAAAAGTAGCAGCAACAACTTTGAAAATGTTAACTTCATCAAATACTACAGCAACCGCAAAAGCAGTAACAAAAGTAGCAGCAACAACTTTAAAAATGTTAACTTCAACAACAACAGAATCAACTTGAAACTTTGATTATTTATTATTACTTGATTTGGCAAATTATTTTTGGTTTTATTTTTGTGAGTAAATAAATAAAATAAAGTAATTGTAAAAGTTGTTGTAAAGGATTACGGTATGTGTGGTTGAGATAAAGCTCATTGAACTTGTTTATATTCAGTATTTATTACTTTGTGGTTAGCTGGTTGTTCCCTGGAATCGAACATACTTGTTGGTGGTGTTGAAAAGTTTTTAAAAGAATTCAGAATTCACAAACTTCTGTAATTTTTTCGATATTCAACAAGCTTAATTTTTTTCAACTTTTGAAAAACTTTTTCATCCAACAACCTTTGTTGGCCATTTGCCACCCAAATGCCAATCATTAGCATTGCAACAAAATTCATCAAACTGCAACGTTTTTCTAGAAAAAATAATAATATTTTGTTGTTGGATATTTTTATTGTTACACTTATTATTTACAGTAGTTCTTCTTTTAAACAACTAATTTTCCATCAAAAATGGTTCTCGCGGATCTTGGTCGACGAATTCGTACTGCTATTGGCAAACTTGGCCAAGCAACTATTATTAATGAAGATGAATTGAATTTAATGTTAAAAGAAGTTTGTGGAGCGCTAATTGAAGCAGATGTAAATGTTAAACTAGTTAAAATATTACGAGATAATGTCAAGTAAGCTTTACCTATATATCGATAATGAATAGATGAAGATGTTTTTAGAAAAGCACTCAATTTTGAAGAAATGTCTGGCGGGGTTAATAAAAGACGATTAATTCATCGAACAGTTTTTACAGAATTGGTAAAACTTGTTGATCCGGAAGTAGAACCTTATCAGCCAGTAAAAGGTAAACCAAATATTATTATGTTTGTTGGTCTGCAAGGTTCTGGTAAAACAACAACTTGTACAAAGGTTTGTCTTCCTTGTACACTCTTTCCTTCATCAATCCATCTTTTAGCTTGCATATTATTATCAAAAGAAAGGATTTAAAACTTGTTTAGTTTGTGCAGATACATTCCGTGCTGGTGCTTTTGATCAGTTGAAACAAAATGCAACAAAAGGTTTGAATCCAATCCAGTATTTTAGAGCTACAATAAAATCATAAACATTTTTAGCTCGAATTCCTTTCTATGGTAGTTATACAGAAGTTGATCCAGTAATTATTGCATCACAAGGTGTTAAAAAGTTTAAAGAAGATGAATTTGAAGTTATTATTGTTGATACATCGGGTCGGCATAAGCAGGAAGCATCACTCTTTGAAGAAATGTTACAAGTCTCGAATGCTGTGAAACCAAATAATATTATCTTTGTTATTGATGCGTTCGTTTAACAACTTGCTAATATTCGTTAACGTAATACCTTTTTAGTGCAATCGGACAAGCTTGTGAAGCTCAAGCAAAAGCTTTTCATTCAACAGTTGATATTGGATCTGTTATTATTACAAAACTTGACAGTCATGCAAAAGGTGGTGGTGCACTTTCTGCTGTAGCAGCAACGAAAAGTCCTATTATCTTTATTGGTACTGGTGAACATATTGATGATTTTGAGCCATTTAAAGTTAAACCATTTGTTCAAAAGTTACTTGGAATGGGAGATATTCAAGGATTGGCAGAAAAAATTGAAGAAATCGGTTTAGATAAACAAGAAGAATTGATGCATAAATTTAAGAAGGGTGTCTTCACTTTGAGAGATATGTATGAACAATTTCAAAATATGATGAAAATGGGTCCTATTGGTCAAATTATGGTATGTGAGATGAGGACATAAGGGGCAGATAAGCTGTGGATATGTAGCTACAGTGATCATGCTATACTTTTGTGCAATAGAAATATGCATGAGCACTTGGGATACTAGTCACAGTACCCATGCTTCCATCTGCAAACATTCTTTCTAATTTTACCCTTATTTTTAGAGTATGATTCCAGGGTTTGGCTCTGATTTCCTTCCAAAAGGTAGTGAAGAAGATGCAACAAAAGCATTCAAAAAGATGATGATTATTATGGATAGTATGGCTGAATCAGAACTTGATCATATTAAAGGTGATCAACTTTTTACAAAAGAACCAAATCGAATTAAACGTGTTGCAAATGGAAGTGGTACTACGATTGAAGAAGTAAAAACTGTAATAACTCAATACAAGAAATTTGCCGAACTTGTTAAAAAAGTTGGATCGATCAAGGGCCTCTTCAATGGTAATCCAACAGCCCCACCAAATCTCAATTCATCACAAATGCAAAAATTGAATCAACAAATGTCAAAAATGATGGATCCTCGAATGCTACAACAAATTGGCGGACAAGGTGGATTATCTGAGATGATGAGACAACTTCAAAGTATGGGTGGCATGGCAGGCCTGGGTGGAGCTGGTGCTGGTGGAATGCCAGGTATGCCTGGAAGTAGCAGACGGCGGAAATAATTTTTTATTTTTTTTTGTTTGTAATGATGGGTTTGTAAATAACTTGTTATCCTAATTTTTAATAATAAATCACTTATTTTTAAAAATTGTTGTTGGATTTACAGTATGATTTTATGTTTTTAAATGTGCATTCTATATACTTTAAATGTTGGAAGAGGCCTTCTTCAGCCAGCTGGTTGGCAAAAAGAGGAAAATGCTTCGAACTAATCTTTGAACTTTTTGTGAAAGAACCTTACGCAATGTTGTTTTTTGCTGCTGTTGTTTTCTCTTCGATTGAAATTGTTGTTTATTTGTGCGACACTGCACTTTTTTCTTTCCTTTTTTCCTTCTTGAATGAAACAAAGCAGCTGGTTTGTTTTTTTAGAGATAGTTTCAATTTTTTGGTTTTAAACTTATATTATTTGTTGAATTGAATGCTAAAAATATTATCCGCGTTTTTTACACTTTCTTTAAATTTTGATTATAAAAATGCTTGTAGTCTATCTTGTAGTTATAAATCAGAAACGTCGTTTTTTCATTGTAAAATTAACCTTTTTTAAAGTGTTTCGATATTATTCTTTATCATCATTTTTTACCGAGACACCCCAAATCCCTTTGAACATTGTGTAATTTTTGGTCACTTCCTTACTAAAGTTTCATTATTTGTTCGTTCTTTGCATCGGTTTTGAAAGCTTTTCAAGCTGCTTATTTAAAAGCAAAGGGAATAGAAACTTTTCTAGTCATTTTTTTCACCGTCGCGTTATTGTCTTACTGTAATTTTTGTTTACTTGAAATCAATAGTCTTAATAATTTCATATTTATAGAATATTTTACTGCCATATTTATTTCTTCAAAACATGAACACACAAAAAGTTACAACATTAATTTCACGACGCTCTCTTCTTCCTTCAATTCGCTATCAACGCTTATTTGCAACTGACAAAAAAGAAGTTTGTTTATTTTTTGTGATCATTTATTTTCTAATAGTACTGTTTTTTTAGCCATTATCTCATGGTTCAGGAATTCAATCACAAATCAGAGGTCAACCACATGAAAATGCTGATTTTGCTACTGTAGGAGCAGGGAGTGAAAAAGAGGTAAAGCCTTTTGCTGTTGATTATGGTGATGATAATATCTTATCGCTTTTAGGCTTTATCTCATGGTCCAAGTGGACACCAACAACATACCCTTGCCTCACAATACAAAGAAAGAATTCAACCTTCACGAGTTGGACGTGAAGCTGATGCGATGACTGGAAAGAAACCTACAATAAGTCAAAAATATTTTCTGATTTTAACTCGACTTTACAAACAACAATCTGAGATTCCTGAATATGTACCGTGAGTTTTCTTATTAGTGATAAGGCGTTTATTACTTTTGCAGTAACTGTTATTTTAATTAATAACAGTAGTTACTGTTTTTTTTGAGTTGCTTCGATATATCTCATTATTAACTTGTAATTTTTAGAAATCAAACCATGAAACGAATGCATGATCGAATGAGAGCTATCGTAATTATGACAGCATTTACATCATTTATTGTTATTAAATTTACGTCGGAATGGCGTGTTCGTCGTCAAATGGATATTGATAAAGCTGCTGGAAAGGTTGTCAGAACTTATGCCGATATTAGATCATAAATACATATTTTTGAAGAAGATACAGTAGTAGTGATCTTTATTTATTTTGTTTTTACGTGTAAATTCTTTTTAATTGTAAATGTTATTGCTGTAGAACGTATACTGTAACCATGTAAATATTTTGTATAAATTTTGAATTTTAACTCGGTTTTTTTCTTCATAAAATTGTATAATGTTTTAACACTAAATACCTTTATTACTACTGTAATATTTGTATACTATTAACAGTATTATTACTTTTAAGCTTCAAAAATGGATTATTATGGTAAAAAATTACTCGGAATAGTTGGCATTAAAACCGCTTCAATGGAAAGTAAGAAAGTTGTAGAAGTTCATGATGGGCATTCTGAAGAACCTCATAAACGTCAACGTTACTCTGGCGTAAGTTTAATTTAATCGAACTACATTCTATAGCATCTTTTATGATTGCAGATTCCAGCCATACCTGCTGACATTGGATACAATTCTGGTAAAGCTGCAGGTGGCTCACATTCAACTGGTGTCTTATCAAATGTCTCTAGCAATCCAGCAGTTATTCTTGGAATGGGTTTGACAACTTTAGCATTACTTGGTATGATTCGTCGTTCTGTTTTGGGTGATAAACAGGGAACACAAAAATATATGAGATATCGAATTATTGCTCAATTCTTTACTGTAAGTTTCTTTATATATATTTCTGAAATTCTATGATATAATCAAAACTTGTAGGTATCTGCTCTCGTTGCTGGTGTTACAATCTTCGCTACTACAGCTGCTGCTACTCCTCCACCAAAAGAAGAAAAGCCTATTATTGTTGTTTCAAGTAATAGTGGTAATTAAATCTGTAAATTTTGGAAATTCTGTACGTTTATTTAACCAATAAATCGTATTTTCTGTGTAATAACTTTAATATTTGTTTACGGGAACAAAAGTATTGTGTTGAATATAGTTTGGTTTAAAAAGTTTTTTAAATTTCAATTGTTTTTGTCATCACATTAAGTTCAAATATCGGTTTTTCTTAATTATAGAGCTTTTGTTGGAATCAGAACTGTTCAATATTTTAATATTAAGTTATTTTCTAATACGTTTGGATTACTGTAACTTTAATAATTAAATGATTAAGTTCACATATTTTCATTTGGCAATACTCATTTTTTAAAAGTATTGACAATACCAGATGAATATATGGTCAATTTCAATTTTATTAATAACCGTTTTATTAACTTAACACATGGTTTTTTAAAAAATGTTCAAGAACTGATACATACAAAAATAAAGAAGAAGTAAGGAATGCACAAAATTTAAAAAATTTTAGCTACAAGAGTTTCACACGATTTTGCGAATCTTCTTCCACGTTCAACGATTCGAGCTTTAAGTGTTCCACGAGATTCCCGTCTTTCATTAACTCTGTCACATTCTGTTGCGAATGGTTGAATTTTTCGGATTATTTCTTTCCAAATTGAATCCATATTCATTGTTAAAAGGACCGAAATTTCGAGGAAGCCACATTTGTAAATTTTTGATAACATTTTTCCTTCTAAAAAAGTTGAATGAAATCAGCATACATTATTGTTTAAAGTCTGTTGCAATAGAAGTAGAAGATATGAAAAAAACTAACCGATAGATGTAACTTTTCGTTTTCTTTGTAAATCAATTTTATTTCCAACAAGTAAAACTGATAACTTTTTACTTTTGTTTCCATAAAGTCGAAACATTGTTTGTGCAGCTTTTGCAAAGGATTCTCGATTATCAACTGAATACATGATAATATAAATTGTTGGAACTTCATCAAATAAATCCTTCTAAAAATGTTGTAATTGTTAGTATACTGTAACTTTTATAGATTTAAAGCTTACTCCTAATCCTGATCCATGTATAATGTCAAGTTCAATCTCTTTATCATTCATCATAAAATTAATTGTTCGTGATTGTGTTAGCAAATCATCGGGTCCTGAAAATTGTATAGAAATTATTGATTGGAAAAGGATAGCCCTATTTCTTAAAAATTAGGTAATCGTATTTTTTATTTAGGAATGTTACGTAATTTTTGAAAGCATCTTATTGGTATAAAATATACGTAGGAGAAAACGATATAAAAATGACACGCGAAAATTGAGATTAAACACTTCTTTACTTTTACAAATTCAAATCTAATGCTTTTAATAAAAGTGATTGTAAGCTGATTTTGAGCTTATTATCTCTACCTATGTCAATTGTAATCAGGTTTTGCATCATTAAGCAACAAATTTTTGCGTCAAAAATGATAAATTTTTTGAATCACTGTGATCTCATTGTTTATGACAAAACAGCTTAATTTAAAGGTTTATGACGATAAAAAAATGGGAACGCAAACAGCTTTAAAAATGATACTTTGACATCATTCTCATTGCTACATAACTAATTTTAGAAAGTACTAATATTCCTTTGGGAATGTAAAACTCCAATATCTAAAAGAGTAAAAGCATTTAAAACTAACCAATTGAAGTATCATCATATTTTCCACTGATATCTACATGAGCTGACATTTGTCGAATTAGTGATTTCTTTCCAACTGTTTCAGCCCCATAAATTCTTAGAGCAACTTTAACAGCATCTTTTCTTTCAAGCTCTCGACTTAACCAAATTTCTGGACATGTAGCACGTCGAGAACCTGACATTCTTGGAGTTAAAGGTTTCGTAGAAATTCGACCATAATGAAATCCGCAGTCAACAATTTTACCAGATCCATCAATATTAAAACTTCTCATTTGTTGCATATTACTCAACGGATGTCGAGGGGATCGATCTGAAGATGGTATAGATCCGATATCCATATCAGGATTTTTATCCATTGGACTTATGTTTGCACTATTTGATGAGCCATAATCTGAACGAGAAGTTGTTCGAGTTGAAGAGATTTTTGGTTCAGGATTGTAGTAATTTGTATCAATGGGAAAGACATCTTCATCCATGCAAGTGGTTTTTGAAAGTCGTTTCCTGCGTCGACATGGTCTTGCTGATCCAGGGCGACGATTTTCAGGCATTCTCGGAGAATTTTCAGCACTGAAAAAATTTGAGGTTTAAAAAATGCTATGATAGGTTTTGTTAATAATCAGAGGTTTAAATATCAGTGACATATCTGTATGGTTTCCCATGAGATCATCAATGGCATATACCGACGATGATGGCATATCCACGTTTTTCCCATGTTTGTTATTTGTTGTTGTTGCTCTTTTTTTTGCAAAATCTACAAACTTTCTCATAATCCCTCATTTTTCTTGCAAAAAAAGTATGCATAATTTAACTTAAAAATACTTTGCCCCCTCAACAGCTTTTTCACGCCATATTTACTTTTTGCTTTTTCTTGTGTCCCAAAAAACAAGCCTTAAAAAGAGTAATCCCATCCAAATCCAATGCAGATGGATATCTCTTTATTTTAGGGAGGATGAAGAAGATATTTTTTACCGGAAATACATTTCCTTTATCGTATACTTCTTTTGTGACTTTTGTCTTTTTTGCTTTGAAATTTGACCTAACTTCGAAAAAATAAATATATATTTTTCACACGCAAAGTTTACACAAAAAAAAAGAGTGTCAAACTCAAAAAAGGATGTAAGTTTTGAAGAAAAAAACAGGATGGATAAAATCATGAGATTTTACTTGATGGATGGATGTAGCCACTATTATCGCCTACGTTTTTTGGGAGAATCTTTTAATGTAAGAGAGTGGGAGTAAAACTTAAGGGCTGAGTATACGGTTATAACATTGACATGATAATGTGTTATAATAGTTGGACATTCGAAAAAAAATTAAAAGTTTCAACACCTAAAAGTACAGTATACCGCAAATGTCTTTGATGTCATATTCTCACAAGATACAAAAAGTGTATTTTTAAAACGTGTTTTTTTTCTACCAAAAAAAGATACAATTCCAGGTAAAATAGGCGAGAACAAAAAAGTACAAAAACTTTTTAAAAAAATACATATTCCCAAAGTATCAATTAAAGGTCCAAAATTGTAAACAACTTTTTTTTAGTCTCACACCCAGTAATTTCATTTCAAAAATAACAAATTTAACATAAAATTCGATTATTTCAATAATAATCTTACAACTTTGATCCTCTCAAGTTTAAAAAAACACATGTATCAAAAACAAAACATTACATTTTTGAACGCAATTTTTTTCAACTAATGAAATTACTTTTTAATATAATTTTTTTTGTCCTTTAAAAACAAAAAACAGTAAAGTGGCATTTAAAGAAAATGGGGAGGGAAAATAACAGTAAAAGCTAAAAAGTCATATGTATGTTTTTTAATAGAATTAAGTTTTGGGTCAAAAACAAAAATTTAATAAATAATTACAATTGTTTTTTGTTTTTGTTTTGGCCCACTCAAAAAAAAGTTTTATTAAAATTTCATGTTTGTGTTGATATTTACTTGTATGCGCGCGCGTATGGCGGCAGATGTTAAAAGGTTAAGCATTTTTCTTTCTTTAATGACGAACATTGCATGTAAGTGTTATAACAGAGGGGGTAAAATATGCAATTATGACGATAATGAAATATTTTTTTTCTGGAAGAGTTTTAAAAGTGTTTTTTTTTGTAAGTTTTACACGCAAAGTTTACGATTATTTTGAAATAAAAAATGTGTAAACACTTAAATAATAAGTTTGCAAATAAATGAATACGGTAGTTTTAAGAGTTGCTAAAAAGCTAAAAACGGATGGCAATTATTCTAACTTTATTTTCTTGATTTGGAAAGTGTCAACTCATACAGCTGTTAAAAGCTAAATTTGATTTATAAAATTTTAACAAAAGCATAGCGTAAAAGGCTAAAACAAGTACCAGACAACAGATCATCCACATGCTTATGCCCTAATCCTTCGATATCCAAATTTACAAAAATATGTAATCGGTTTTTATTTCTGAATTTCTTCAAAATCTCAAAATCTGGATAAAATCAGCTTTAACTATTAAGAAAAAATTTATGCATCAATTGTTATCCCTGCAAGAAATGCAAATTTCTCAACTATGACGTTAAAAATATTTCTTCTACTACCATACCCTTCACCGTCATATTTCATTTCTTAATCTCTTAAACCCCAATTTAGTAAATAACATTGCATGTAGTAAAAAATGTTATGTTATTATTATTATTTACAATATAAGTCAATTTACGACATTTATATTTTTGTTTGTAACTCTATTCTTTTTTACTATACTATTTTTATCCCTCTTATATTTTTTTATTTTATAATCGCCATATTTCATTCCTTATTTATTGCCACTTTTTTTAAAAATAAAGACAATGACGACGACAAAAATTATTACCATGTTTATATTTATTTTTTTGTTTAACGAAAACACATTTTCATATTTTCTGTCAGTCATTTTTTTTGGAACATGCAAAAAAGAAAAAATTGTAAATATGTCTGTTAACAGGTGGTGAGCGAGCGAGAGAGTGATGAAAAACCATCATCTCCCACAGAGAATTTTAATTAAAAAATATGTCAAATTTTTATGCGTTTTTTAAAAAAAAAGTGTTGTGTTTCTTGAACACTTTTTTTCACAAAAAGTATACACAAAAATATTGTTTATGAGATTTTCTGGAAACAGAAAATTTTGCTGCTGCTGTTACTTTGTTATTATGTTTTTGCTTTACTTGCTGCTGTTGCTGCTTATCTTCTTTAAATGACAAAAACATACACATATAAACATATGCCATTTGCAAGGGGAAAAAAGACCCCCGGTTTCCTTAAGGGGAATGATAATTCTTGTTAATCTTTCGTTTTTGTGTTAAGAGAAAAAAAAGTCGGAAGAACAAAATCAAGTCTTATTTGTTTCTTCCGGGTGCTTGCTTACTTACACTTGTTTTCTTTCTAAAGTTTAAAAGCAACGAATTGTTGAACTTTGTTTAAAGATATTACATCAAAAACAACAAAATCGAACAACAACAAGAAAAGGGGGGAAAACGCTATATCCGGGATATCCGGGGTTGGGGAAGCCTTTGTGAAAGGCACAAAGTTGTTATGTCATTTGTAAAAATAAAAGAGAGCTTAAAAGGCTTAAAATTATCGTTTACAAAAATTATTTTAGAAAGAACGTAAACAATAAACATTTTGAAATGGGATTATTACTACCTCCTACAATAACCTCATATGACGTCTTCTTTTTTTCTTAACAAGCTTCCCCCCAGCAGGTTGTTGTTTCTTATTGCTTCTTTTTGGAATCCTTTCTTTTCGTTTTTTTAAAGAAATCTATTTTTGGATGTTTTCAATTGCTAAAAATAGCCTTCAGAAAAACTGAAGCTTATAGTTAAATAGACTTCCCTCTTCCTTTTCTTTTTTTACCCCCCATATTTTACTGCTTTCGTCAAAAAAAAAGAATGTAATAACTGGGAGCAACCCGGCGCCTTCTGCGGCTGATGCAACAGCAGTAGCATCAGTAGTCATCGCCAGCTTTTTTTAAACGATGAAAAATTTTCAATAATTTTTACTGGCTTTGAAGAAAAAAGACTTCCAAGTTCATTCAAATGAAAAATAATAATTACAAAAAAAACTTTTTTAATTTTAAAACACTTGAAAAATTAATAAAATGCAGCTTTAGAAAAGCAAAAGATTCAAGTTAATTGAAATTTCGAAAAACTGTATTTTTTCACTTTAAGAATTTTGCACCCCTCTTAAAAAATCTTTGCTCATTTTTGTTTCAAATCTCAACAACCACAATCTATCTGCTTCCATTTTCCTAATCAAACGTCTGGTTTTTCAAGCATCACTAAACAAGTTTAAAAATTATTATTAAATTTCCTTCCATCCTTGAAAACAGAATCTTATCTAAAAGCTAACAGCAAAAAGCAGACACAAAAATGTTTTTTTTTAAAGATTGAAGAAGCAACAACATAGAAAGCAAGAAAAGAGAAAGAGCAATTAGTCTCTTTCAATCTTTAAAGATTGGCATATTTCTTTCTCCCCCTTCTTTTTTTTCGGGTCATGGAATGTCTTTTACGTATTATATTTTTGCCGCAAAATAGAAAATAAGAAAAAAAAGTAAAAATTAGCCCCGAGAGGACAATTTAAAACATATTTTTATTATTTGTTTACAAGCGTTCTGGAGCTGGAGCAAGCAACTTTCTTTCGGGAAATACATACACTTTTCTTTGAATGGAAAAAAGATCTTTGAAAGAATATTGGCATAAAAACAAGTTTTTTTATGGAAAGTGATAATTAGAAGGTATTCAAAACCACAAGGTAATACAAATAAATACTGTGTAAAAGTGGAAAAACTTTTTTATAAATAGTACGAAATAAATTTTACTTGCATGATGTAATATTTTAATTCACGGTAAGACCCTCAAAACATAAAAGCCAATTGTCCTTTAAAAGTTTTACTAAAAACTTCCATTTTAAGAATGAATGTCCAGTTCCCTCTTGTAGGGGAAATATATTTTTTATACAAATTTTATGCCTCATTTAACCCTCTCAAAACCCCTCAAGAAAGAAAAAACAAGCTTTCTTACCTTGAACTCGATGACGGTGAAAAAAATGGTGGTTCCACATCAAATTCTGAAATTTCTTCTAAATATCCGCCATTAAAATATTTTGGTGATAACGTTCGAGGAGTTGAAACTCGTAAAGCTGGTAGCGAGACACGTCGATTTGACATTCTGTATTGTAGTAGTCGTTTACTGTAATAATTCATTGTTGTATATTTGAATTTTTGTTTCAAAATATTTTAACACAAAAAATAAAACAGAGAAATACGAAATCAAACAACTTTTTTTTGAATATAAATCCAATAAGAAGAAGGAGATATATAATATTAGCAAGATGATGAAGCAAGACAACAACAAGTAGCAGCAAAAGTAAAAAATGTAGGAAATCCGAAGAAAAAAAGAGGCGACAAATATATTTTTTTAAAAAAAAGTTTTTCAAGATGCTACTGCCCTGGCCAAGAAGAAGATGTACTGCGGCCACCCCCAATCTTTTGGGGGCACAAAAAACCTATTTTTTTTTTCTATTTTGAAGTGTCAAAGTATGATGTCTTTAAACACAAGAAGAAAAAAGAAAAGGGAATCTTCGAAGGCAAAAAAGAGCAACTTTTGAATCTTCATGGACATTACTTTTTGGGTCTAGAAAAAATCTGAAAGCTTTTTTTAAAGTGAAAATAAACTGCAAAAAAATGAGAGAGATATTGAGGGACTTCTTTTTTTATGCAAAAAAAGAGATTGAAGGAAAGTAGCCAAAGGGGGTTAAAAGGAGAGAAGATAGTTATCGTGTCCAAGAAAAAAAAGATTTTTTTTAAATGGCCAAACCAAAAAGCCAAAAGAGAAGAAAAAAGGGACATCCCTTCTTCCTTTTTATTTTATTTTTTTTAAGATTATATTTGGGAGAAAGCAAGCAAGCAAAAAAAAATTTTTATAAAAGCCGGAAAAACCCATAAGCTCCGCCTGTGGAGTCGGTGAGAAAAGAAAAAAGAAAATTAAAGGGGGAGAAAATACAAACACGGGGAAGAAAATGAAAGGAAAGGCGATGTCATTTAGGATTTTGATCAAAATTAAAGCTGAAATTTCAATGTATAAAATTGAGACACCGCAATCGAAATTTGAAAAATCAAACCATTCTTATAAAAACTGATCGAAATTAAAAGTGAAAGACAGCCGTAATTGAAATTTTTTGCGAAGTTTCACATGTTTCTGAAAGTTTAGAATTTTGAACTGAAATAAGAAAAAAAACTTGTGATAAAAAAGATAGTTTTTCTCATTAATATGAACTATCGACATCAGTCAGTAGTAGAAAAAAAGATGTATAAAAGTTGGCACATTTAAAGATATTGGGTGGCACCAGAAAAACTAAAGCAAGGATAAATAATTGACTTAAATAACTTTCTTCCACAAAAAAAGGAGAAGTTAAACTCAAATAACAACATGGATGGAAGCACACCACACATCAAATCCAATTTTGAACTTTGCTTTTTTAACAAAGGAAGCTTTTTGAAGTCAGAAAAAAATAGCCGGAAAAAGATAATTTCCAAAAAAATAAAACTTTGGAATAAAACTTTTTTTTAAATGTCAGCGAATAATAAATGAATGAAAAGTTAAAGTTAAAACAACTCAAAAAAAAGAGTGAAGACGGGTACAAAGAATGAATTATTAATTTTTGTCCCTCCTTCTGCTTCTTCTGAAATAACATGGCTATTATCTTCTCCATAAAAAGGCAAAGAGATCATGCTAGAGTTGGTTGATGAATGGGTATAAAAACTTTTTATTTATGAATGTTCCGTGAACATTTATTTTTGTTGAATAAACAACAAAAAAAATTTATTTTGTTGATGTTTGTTGATCAAATTTGGCGTGACAGTGGGATACGGTAGGAGTAGGAGGTTTTGGAAACACAAAAACATGTCAGAACCAACAAAATAGAAAATGCAATTGAAAGAAAAAAGTGACAAATAAATTTGAAGTTTGAAAAAAAAAACAAGCTACAGTAGATTTGTAACCGCACACAAACATGAAGTTTGTTTTGGTTTTGCTTTTTTTTAGAAATTGAAAGTCAACAGAAATTTACAAAAAAAAACTTAATGCCTGGTTTTGTAGGTGCCAATTTTGAGAAAATAAATGACTCTCTTCCAACTTTCAAAAAAACACGCAAGCTTTCAAAAATCTATTTACACCCGATTTTTAAACATGACAAAAACAAGACAATAATTAATTAATTGAGAGATTAATGTGCCAAAACTACATCTACTTTCAAAACTCATAAACATTTTTGTTTCAAAAAAACATTTTGAAGATGTAGCTAGCTAATGGCGTGACCTCAAAACATAAGCATCAACGTAGCAACCTTTGTTCCTAAAAATATTTTTTGTAGTGTGACAATTCTGAGAAAACCGTCACAAGAAAAATGACACAGGCATAAATTTAAAAAAAAATCCAGCAGTAGTAATTTAAAACAAAGTAAAAATTTCTATTTCTGTATTTAAAAATCTCAAATATTTTTCTTTACCTTCACAACGTAGTAATTGTACTTTTGTCTGAAGCTTCAAAGACAAAAGCGACAATGAAAAAAAGGAATACAAATATTTTTAATATTCTTTTTGTATGGCTAAAACACACTAAAGTCGTTCTTTTGTTTGAAATGTTTAAATACAAAATACAAAAATCGATCCTACAAATCTTTGCCGAAAATCTGAAATCCATAATCTGCCAAAAAATAAGACTTCAAAATTTTTTGAGTTTTAAAAAACATTAATGCTTTATTGTGTGAGAAACTATGACTATAACTACAGTAACCTAATTAAGCTTTTACTTTAAAAAACTTTAAATTCAAAAAAACAGCAGCTGTGCCACTGAATAACTCAACTACAGTTAACTAGCTGACTAACTAAAGTTCAAAGTTATTCATTTCATTCCCTTTCGTTCTTTAAATAACAACAACTCACTTTAAATGACATAACTATTTATGTTTTGTTATTTTAAGATCAAAAACGAATACATAGTAGTAAACACATATAAAAATTAAAATTGAAAAAAAGAAGAAACACGTCAATTTATGATTACTTAATTCTTGCTTAACTCAAATAGAACTCAATAGAAGAAATGACATTTATGCATCGCTTACTTCTTTTTTTTTACTTGAAATAACAATTTTTTGCTAATTTTTGACTTTATGAAATCTACTCACTCACTCATTTACTTACTTATAGTTTGCATATAAAAAACATAAACACGATAGCTTTTTTGCAAAAAAAAGAATAATAGACTTTTAACTTTTAATTCATTAAGATAACATTTGCAAGTCTTGTCACGGATTTTTGCTTTCAATGATGGCAGTTCAGTCAAGGTTAAGTCGTCACTCAAAGTCAAATGAATAATAAAATAAAAAAAGTGGTTTTTACATCTGTTTTTTGTGCAAGAAAAACAACAACTTCTTCCAATTCTTTTTTTTTCAAAGATTAGAGAAAAAAGAAATGACATTGTTTTTTCTGTGGCTTTTTGGCTTTGGATTTGATTGCAAAAAAATAGATATATTGTTTTTTGATTGAAATGGCTGTTCATTTATTTGCTGCTGTTGCTCCTGGAAGCAATTGTTTTAACAACCTTTTGACACTTGTTTTTTTTAAGCTCCAATTACATTTTACCCTTTTTTCTTTTCAAAAATTATAAATTATAGAAGATTAATGAAAAGCTTATACTCATTTGCCTCCAAAAAATCATAATTCAAATACAAAAAGACAAATGTGAATGTGTAGTTGACATTAATAAGGAAATTATTGCGGTCACAAAGAAAAGTATAAAACAATTTTTTTTGTCATGTGAGTCATGTCTGTGAAACTAAAAGCAGAGAATTCTATGGCAGTAATTAATTATTAATATATCCATTATAACTTCAATATACGGACGCCCTAAAGATTTTCAAAAAGAATCCATATTGCAAAACAGGAAGTTAAATGTTTGTAATTTGTAAAACATCATTACGAATGAAAGTTATTTTCAGAGCCAATAAAATTCTGATATTTGCATGCATAATTTTACCATTAAAAAATCGGTTTTTTTCATCATTTACTTTTTTGTCTTCCATGAAAGCGAAAAATAAAACTAAAGAACAAAGACTTTTTTATGATTCAAGTAACATAATGACTTTTGGTACTCTCTTTAAATTTTAGCAAAAAATATTGATAAGACTCTTTTAAAAAATTGATAAAATAAACATTATAAAGGTGTAGGTGCTTTTTAGCTTTCTTTCATTGTCGTTAATTGGGTTTTTAAAAGTTAACCATGAAAACGTCTTTTCTGCTTTTATTACGGATTGTTGCTTTTACATGTGCAACCTTTCATAACAAACAAGCATTTGCGAAGAAAACTGTGTTCACAAACGCTGACTGTCATGACACAAATTATCCAGCAATTACCTCATGCGCATATTATATTTTTGTAAATGAACAATATTATTGTGACGTATGGGAAACGGTAAAGTGAACCTACTTTTGGGCTATTATTGTTAGGATAAACGGTTGTAGACTTGGCATTTTGCTGAATATTTTATGAACAATATTTCGTCAAATGCATCGAATATTTATGGCGTAAGAGCTTTTGGTGATCCTACCGAAGGATGGTGTGACGTCGACGGAGATGGCACTAAAGAAAGTGCTGAAGAATTAATAGATTCCTGGATAGATCGATGTGGAAGTGACGGTGACGCTGGATATACTGAGTCCGATTGTCTTACAATTTAAAATACTAGTTGAAAAGTTTTTTAGTCCTTTTGTAAACTTGCTGAATATCACTACGGTGTTTTCCAATGTTGCAATTTTTATTCAAGGAAGAACCGAGTATGGATATAATTGTACATAACGTAATGATTTTTTACAATTTCAGTACAATAACTGATCTTAATGATGCGATGCGACTTGCCCAGCAACTTGCAAATACAAATGCAACAATTTATGTTTGGGATACTTCAGCTAAGGGAGATCAAACTGAACTTTTTTCTACTCTCACGGGAAATAAATCGGGACATGTAATAACGTCTAATAATAATTTACAAGACCTCATCCAAGTAGCAAATCAACAAATGTTTCCCGAGTTTCTTAGCAGAGGTTGTGGTGGATCTTGTGCACCAGCAACTTCACCAATAACAATGACAACTACACAAAAAACAACATTTTCAAATACAAGCCCATCTACTCCGATGCCCTCATTTACACCACCACAAACAAGTAAAATTACACAAAAAAAAGTTACATCTTAAACATAAAATAGTTTAGATAACAGCTGTGTTAGTCTAGAATTAATATTTATCCTAGATCGTTCTGAAAGTGTTATCGAAGATTTTTACGACAACGTAAGTTTCAAAATATTAAAGACACTGATACTATTTAAACGTTAAAGAATGTCACAAATTTTGTTCTTGATATTGCAAATCAATTCACATTCTTCGATGAAGCATCACCAAGTTATCCGGCATTTGCTCGTTTTGGAGTTATACAATTTGCAGATGATCCAGAAGTTTCAATTCCATTAGGCAATTATTCTCGAGCGGACTTTAGAAAACAAGTTTTGAGCCGGGTAAATTATACGGACGGAGGTGTTAGTGGACTTACAAATGCGCTTAATGCGGCAACAAATCAATTTAAACAAAATTCAATCCTTGCAAACAGAGCCATTATTTTGGTTTTAAATGATGTGTAGGTTTACAGCACCCTTTATTCTTTACAACCTCATTTTTAGATCAATGGTAGATATCAAGAATTCTCTTGATAATATGCATAAACTTGAAAATTATGTCAGCTTACCAATTGGTGTTATAACACCTGGACGATGGGGCGATCAACAAGAAGCTCTTTCACATTTACAAATTCTTCTTGATAATAGAACAGAACTTGCTTTTCCTTCGTTGGATGCTGCTGAAAGCGGAATCCCATCACTTATCGCAAGCACATTCCCATGTGAAAAGCCACCTGCTTGTTCAGCTTTAATTTTTATTGAAGAAGCTAGTGAAGCAGTCGGCGCTGATTCAAAACTGATGTTTTTAAAATTAGCTCAACGAATTGCAGGTTCAATTAATAATTGGGAAGGAAATCCAAATCAACGATTTGGCCTTGCATTGTATGCACAAGAAGTTTATCAGCGAATTCAGCTGCAAACTTTTGAAGATTTTAACAAAACTATCACTGATTTCATCAATATCATGGCAGATGCGAATTTTCCAAATGGTGGAAAAACTTTCCTTCAACCGTAAATTTTACAAATTAAAAAATAACAATTACAAATAAAATTTTCAGGATTTTTTCAAATTTGAATACTGTTTTAACTTCTGGACTTTATAAGAATTATGCCGTTCTTATGATGGGTGAAATGGAGTAATTTTGTCTAATATATCTATGAATTATGACAAAATTTATCATTTTAGAGCTGTCAAAGACGTTGGTAAAGCATCACCCCTTGCTCAAACACTTTCAACTTTATGTGCAGATATTTATGTTATTGATGAAAGCAGTGGCTCACTTCCATATTCACTTTGGAATACTATAACTAACAATGCTCCAGGGCATGTTCTCAATGGAGTTGGAGCAAATCAGGACATGCTATTTGCTAATCTAAGTGTATCTCTTATCCCTGAATTTAATGCTATGACATGTTAGAACATACGGTAATCATTGAAATAAACCGTCCACTATTATATCATACAGTATCCATTTTGCAATCAAAAAAAGGAAAAGAGTTTATGTTATAAAAAACAAAAAATTTACAAAAGTAAGAAAACAAACAAAAAGATGAAAAAACAAATGAAAAAGTACTTCTGTGGAATCTAATACAAAAATGCTATCTTAACTATAAAAAATTATACACAAACATCAACAAATGATTCTTCTTCATCATCAGCTTCTTCTTCCATATCTTCATCATCAGATGCTACGACACTTATTTCTTCCATATCTTCTTCTTCATCAATGAAATCTTCAGCATCTTCTACTTCATCATCAATAAGATCTTCTTCATCATTGTCTTCATGATCGCCATCAGGATAAGCTTGTTGAATTTCAGGAAGTTTAAAAATCCATCCATGAGTTTTGTTAATAAATTCCAAAAGGATATCCAAATGTTGTTGAAGTGAATGCAAGAGTTCCAAAGTTTTCTAAATAAAGAATTTACAAATAAGCGGGAAGACAAGGAAGAAATAACTTACATCAGATATGCGACATCTAATCTCATTCTTTAAATCCTTAAAAAGTGATGCCAATTTTTCTCGATGAAAATCAAACATTAGAATTAAAGGATTTTTTTCAAGATATTCTTTATCAAGATAGAATGAAAAAGCATGTATAGAAAGCCACTGTTGAAGAAGATTGAGAGTAACTTTGTATACGGTAGAAGTAAATTCAACATTTTCAACTCCAATTAATGCATCTTTCTTCTAAACAATATTGCACGATTAATTAATCAATGTAAAACAAAACTAAACATACTGTTGCAATTTCCTCAAGATATTCTGCATCATAAAGATAAAAATTGTAATCAGGATAATTCCAACGTGTTAATTTATTTAACCCTGCTAAAAAGGAATAGGAACAACAAAGGCAAATAAGTTCACCGTAAAGTTTAGTAGATGGATAAAATTGCTGAAAAATGGATATATATGCATAAGATATAAACAAATATGCGTATAACAAAGAACTTACACGACATTTAGGACAAATAACATTATTTTGTTCTACGATGAATGCAAATTCATCTCGTTGAATTACCCATTCTTGAAGAAGAGCACAAGGAAAGGATGAATGTGGAGGAGCAAGACATTGGAGGCAATATTCAATACCACATTCACAAGCAATATCTTTAACATCTGATGTTTCAATTTTAACAGCTTTTTTACAACCATTTTGTTTATTTGGACACCATTTATATAAAGGTTTTGCTGACATGAAAGCATCGATCATCATTTGTGAAGGTAATGGAATAGTAAGATCAATATTGTTATTTCTGAGAAAAGCATCAAATGAGTCAGCTTCCAAGAATCTATAAAATATAAAAAGTTATTATATATAGACAAATACTTCGGAATTAATTAATTTGCAAATGGAAAAAAAGTAGTAACACCACGTCCAATGCAAGCACAATTGTACCTCGCTATAACAATGTCAATTTACATTGATAGCCTCTTGAAGGACGTTGTATTAAGGTAAATGATATATCAAGAGTCGTTATAACGAGGTTCGACAGTACATATACCAAATGATATAAAAAGAGCAACATACTTTTGAAGCATACGATCATAATCCCATTTAAATTCATAAAGCAATTTTTGGCAATCTTGGGGTGATACATTTTCACTACCAAAGATTTCCATTGATTGATTAACAAGGCTGCCAATTTCTTTATCAATGATATCAGAGACAGAGAGAATCTGCAAAAGATATAAGTTAAAGATGTTGTAAAAGATATTAAAGAATAGCAAACCTTGTATTTGAGATTATCATCTGGTAATTTTACTTTGTAATGCTTAAATGTTTCTTTGACGGAAAGCATGATTCTAAAAAATTAAAACAATTAATAAATAGTATTCACGGAGACAAAAAAATATATCAAACAGCAAAAAAAAGAAAAATAAAGAACGAGCGCTTGAGCAATAAAAAAAGAGGAAAGAGAAAAGCGGATTCTAAAATACATATTAGAGCAGTTAATTATATTACATTAAAGAAATCTTCTGCAATGCTCCAACAATTATTTGAAGAATGTTTACCTATATTCCTCGCTGTTGGAAGATTATTAAAATTTCAAAAATTCCAAGAGTCTTCCACCAATGAGTAATAGAGGCCGCAGTCTTTAATTACTCCCTCACAGTTGGAATACTAAGAGGAGTTTATATGTGTTAGAAATAGTGAATTCACGGAGACAAATAAAGAATCACCGAACAGCAAAAAATAAAAAATAAAGAACGAGCGCTTAAGCGAACAAAAAAGAAGATAAAGGGAAAAAAAGCGAGAACGAATTTTATCGTAAACCAACGCGCGCTCGCGCATGTGAAAGAGAAAGAGAAACTGAGTATTCCCTGTAATCAATAGCTAAAAAAAAGGTTTTTACACAGTTTGCGCGACGAGAAAAAACTAATCTGATGATTATTTCATCGATTATTTTTATGATAGATTTGTGTGGTGTAATCAAATTAAAGTTTTTATGCAGTGTTAGAATGAAATAGCCGTTATCTTCGAGACTTAAAATTAACTTAAATTTCTGAAAGCGCACACTCAATTCAAAGCGTGTTAAAGCTTTTTTGATGGATAAAGTAGCAAGCTGAATTTTAAATTTATAAATCCACACAACTCTTTTATGCAGAAAGTATAAACGATCAGCTGGATCTTATATTGATATACTGTATGATAATTTAGAATTATGCTTTTATGTTTGTAATATTCTATGGTAAATATTTAACTTTTTTTTTAAATATTTAAAATTATGCATATGTTTCTCTATATATCAACGAGTATTATTTTCATATCGAATTTATCTACATTCGACCAAGTGTGTGTTGTTAGGTTTTTTAATTATTTTTTACACACCTCCATGTCAATAAAACTTTATTTCGCACATTATCTTGTATAACAATTAAAGGGTTTCTGTAACTACTTTATCAATAAATGATGTCATAGATATTCGTCATCACTGAAGAATCTTTAATTAACTTTTACGTAATGTTTTTTTGTATCAATAAGAAGCTTTTTTTAGACAGCCTGTGAGAACATGTTTTTTTCTTGAAATAAATCACTTTTGTAACAAGGTTTGTGTTTTGCTTCAATGATTTTTGGATTAAAAGAATAGTATGTGTTTGGAAAATCTTTTCAAATGACAATTATCTGGTTTTCACACCGCTCAAAAATATGTGAAAATTTATAAAAAAAATTCTGAATTTGAAATTTTTTTTCTCATAACAATGAAAGAAAATAAATTTGAAAAATGTTTTTTAACTTCACCTGATTTACAGTATTGCTGAGACATGTGACTGTAGTAATACAGTGCAATATTCACAACTGACTGTAATCAATGCTTGAAAAGTCATTAAATTTTGTACCTTTTTTATACAAAAAGCGATAAACACTAAATTTTACTGCAAACATTTTTTCAATGATTATCTTAAAAACAAACAATTACCAACATCTTTTTGATTTACTACGCAAAAAGGTAATAGTTAAATTGTCTCTTTTTTTAAAAGAATTTTTTCTAGAAATACAGTAACCAACGTATACGGTAGTTAATTAATTTTTGATTTTCTTGTTTGAAGAAATCAAAAAATACACGCCGGTTATTTCCATTTGTTGACGAATAAAAATAAGGTGTGTATTTTTTGAGGAAATTTGATAAGATTATTAATGACGATAGAGCTGAATTAAACATCTCATTTCGTTTATACTATTGTTCCGCTTTTTTTGCATGAATCAAGATTTTTAGAAAGTGATTAAATATATTTATAACGGAACCAAAAGCGTATCATGTATTGCAAAACGTATAATCAGACTACTACTTATTATTGACGAAAATAAATTGCAAAAAGAGATTAACTGAAGAATATCAATAATGATCAAACATAATTATTACTTTTTTTTTTTTAAAAGAAAATTGTTTTATTTTGCACGTTGCAAATACAACAGCTTATCTTTTATCACTAATAAAAACTGTAAGATCAAAAAATGATATCATGCAATGTCGTTTTTACCAGAAATTTTTTGATATAAAAAGATTTCAAAGGAATCAAGAAAATTCATTCGTCTCAAAATGAGAAGTTTTTGGATGTTTAGTGCTTTTTGTTGCTTCATCTTAACTGCTGCTGCAAGTGGTGCAATTCCACAAAAATGTAATCAAATAATTAATTATTTTGAAGTAAACAACAACGAATTTAATGTCTCAATGACTTCAACATTTTCCCTTTCCAAAAATGACCAAAATCAAACCCTAGTTTCCATCACTGATATTTCAATTTTCTCTCCACAAAAATTTGAATTTCAACAAATTTGTGCTTTTCGTGATCTTTTTAATGGATATCCAATTTGTGGATCAAATTTAACAAATCCGCTAACATTTCCTATGGAAAATTCAACATTTTTTCTTCAAATTTCTGTAATCCTGAATGGCAGCGAACAAGAAGAAGATGTTGGAATTACCTATGGATTAATTGATGAAGGAAGTTTTAGCTTTTTTATGGGAGAAATTTTTAGTGATGACAAAAAATGTGCTGCACTTCATGCAAACAGTAAGTTCAAAAATTGCATAATTTTAAGGGAAGAAAATAAGGTATTGTAAAACTTATTCCTTTTGAAACAGACAGCAAAATTTTAAACTTTTTGATTTTTTTCCAAGTCTTTATGCAAATTTTGGTTTAAGATAACAAATTTATGCAAGTTTGCATAATTTTAAGAAGGAATAAAAAATATCAGCTTTATCATACCAAACGTTTTGTCTATAGCAAACTTTTTAGACACATTGGGGTTTACAAATGTAACCCACACAGACGAACTCTTCCGCAATCTTCCAACAGTCTTCCAACAGGGAGGAAGTATTCCAACAGCGAAGAGCGAAAAAATGACTAAGTCAAGGATTCATGCAGTATTCCAACAGTCTTCCAACAGTGAGGAAGAATGTTTAACAGTTTGACAGTCTTCCAACAGTGAAAGTCTTCCTACAGTCTTCCAACAGTCTTCCAACAGCGAAAACGTTTTGGGGAGTTAAAGCTTAAGTTGCACCATATTTTAGCTCTATTTTATTTGTGATATCAAATCATTAATTCTATTGCTTCTAGGGTAAAAATAGATGAAAAATTTGATAAAACTGTATATAATTTTCCCAAAATAAGCAAATATATATGGCTTTTTAGTGGTGTTGACCTATAAAGATTGTTACTTTTACTTTAGAACTGCCACAAAATTTTTATGAACATGTTAAGCTTTAAATAATCAGCAAGTTTACTTCTACCTTATATATTCCTTTAATATTACTGAATTTGGGTACTGTTTAATTAGCAATGATCAGGATATGTGTTACAGTCAATACAAATATTGCTCAATAACTTATTGCTTTAAAAATGCTTTAATGCCCTAAACACTAGAATATGTGAAAAAAAGGATAAAAATCATCCATTGTGGACATATGAGAAGCATAATAAAGTAATTATGCTGCATCAATATAAAAATAAGTATTTAACTATAACAAGTTTAGCTTTTAATATTGCTTATTTTGTTAATCATCAAAATAATGGCTATAACATGTTTATGACGTTGTTTATGATTCTTTTGTCATTAACTTTAGTTTAGGTTACTCAATTTACTATGATTAAAATGTAATATTCAACAAATCCACAATATAAAAACGGATTTTAAAACAAATTGTTTTTAGTAATTCTATCTTGTTGTTTTTAAAATAAAAAATAAAATAGAAATATAATTTTATTATATAAACTCTACTATCACAACATTGAATAGATAGAGTAACACTGCAGCGATAAATTGTTCACTTTCTAGTCATCAATTTAGTAACACAACTTTTGTTAGGCAGCGTAGTGCAGCGGTTGAGTTCTAAGTTAGCATGCAAATAAGCGTAGGTTCGAGTTCAGGCTAGGGCAATCTTTACTAATACTAATCTTTCAGGTGTTTCAGGTATCAACTCAAATGCAACAAACAGCAAACATAATATTTATTTTATTTTTTTCCATTATTAGCTTAAAATTGCTTAAAATACGCTTAAACGCTTTTTTACATAAAAAAAAGTATTAATAGTTAAAAAACGGTCAAAAAAGGATAAAATTCCAACAGTCTTCCTGCAGTCTTCCAACAGCGAGGAATATAGGCAAACAGTCTTCCGAAGACTTCCTCCCTGTTGGAAGACTGTTGGAAGACTGCGGAAGAGTTCGTCTGTGCAATGTTGCACATCCCTTGAACCCATTCAAGATATTTCAATCAATACTCCACAATGCACAAACTTCAAGTCTCGAACTACCGTATACAATATCAATGATAATTACAGTATCTTCTTTACATCAAAAATAAATTACACTCGTCTTGGACAAAATATTATCGCACATGGTGATTTAATAGGACCTACAAATTATCAAGTCATGTACGGAGCAAATGGATTTGATTTTTATGAAGTGTATGCAAATTTTTATTAACAAGTCTACAGTAATAATTTTAGATCACAAAATTCAATGTTTAATTTGACATTCCCAATTGCATATGGTGATTCTAAAATGTTGTTGCAAATGGAAGCACTAAATTCTACGGAACAGTCTTCACCAGTGTTATTAGTTGGACGAATTATTTATCGAAACAATCAAACTTTGATGGAAGAAGGAATCCCATTTACAAAAGAAAATGATTGCCAATATTTTAATCGAATGTACACAGAAAATCAAGTTGCAACAACTGCTTTTTGTTGCACTGAATTTCAAGAGGATGTTTAGATATATGATAAGGAAGAAATGAATTAATCGTTTAATTTTATTTAAACTTGTTGCAATAAAAGAAATTGATTTAAAAACTATAAATTACATTAAATTTTACAGCAAAATGGATGAGGTTACATAGAAAAATGATTAACTGAGGGATTGTGTGCAGGGATGAAAAATGCGGCCGGCCGGCCCGGCCAACATTTTCAGGCCGCGCGGCCGGCCCGGCCAACATTTTCAGGCCGCGCGGCCGGCCGGGCCGAAGCTTCAGGCCGCGGGCCGGCCGCTCAATTTTTTTGCCAAAAATTTTTAAGCTATTTTCCTCAAAATTTACGAAAAACGAAGAACTTTACGTGTTCTTCTTGAAGTTTTTGAATTATATGAACATTAAGTATTTCATTAGAAGCTTCATTTCCCCATTTTTTGTCGAAAATCAGAAAATTTTCCCCCAAACGTTAGTATATCAACAAAAGTTTTTTCAATAAATGTAACCTATTTTGCAAAATTAAGGTTGATTATGCACTTTACAACACCTCAAAGATACAAAATCGCTTTAAAAAATTTTTATACGTTAAAATACACGTTTTAAAAATTTTTAGTGTTTTAATGCGGCCGGCCAAAAATTTTAGGCCGCGAGGCCGGCCGGGCCGACGATTTTCGGCCCGCGGCCGCGGCCGGCCGGAAATTCCGGCCGCATTTTTCATCACTGATTGTGTGTAACTGCATTAAAATAACATGAAAAATATTTTACAAAATAATATTTTCAAATAACCATTGATTTACAATTAATATTCTTAAGAATATTCAACAACATCTTATCCACGAGAATTGACAATCATGGCTAAAGTTTGAAATCGACAAAATATTCGTATGCTTTATTCATAGCTTCTGCTGGGGTGTATTTAAAAAGTCCATCCAATAAATAAGAAAAAATTATTTCCGATAAATAATGAGCAGATACTCCACCAGCATTAGGATATACTATATGCTAATCTAAGCGAATCTCTTATTCCTGAATTTAATGCTATGACATGTTAGATTTTACGGTAATCATTGAAATAAACCGTCCACTATTATATCATACAGTATCCATTGATTAAAATACTTTGCAATCAAAAAAGAGGAAAAGAATTTTTATGTAATAAAAAAAACAAGAAATTTACAAAAAAGTTGAAAACAAATGAAAAAGTACTTCTGTGGAATCTAATAAAAACATGCTATCTTAACTATAAAAATTTTAAACACAAACATCAACAAATGAGTCTTCTTCATCATCAGCTTCTTCTTCCATATCTTCATCATCAGAGGCTACGACACTTATTTCTTCCATATCTTCTTCTTCGTCACTGAGAGCTTCAGCATCTTCTTCTCCATCAACATTATCTTCATCACTGCCATCAGGATAAGCTTGTTGAATTTCAGGAAGTTTAAAAATCCATCCATGAGTTTTGTTAATAAATTCCAAAAGTATATCCAAATGTTGTTGAAGTGAATGCAAGCTTTCCAAAATTTTCTAAAATAACAATTTTGAGATGAGCGTAAAGACAAAAAATAAAAACTTACATCTTGTACTTCCTTACCAATCAAGAAATCAGGTACGCCAGAAATGCCATTGATATGTTGCATTAAAACATTAAAAAGTGGTGGCATCTTATTTCGATAAAAATCAAACAATTGAACATTTGCAGTGGAAGAATATTTTTTAAGATATTCTTCATCAAGATAGAATGAAAAAGCATGCACCGGAAGAAGTTGTATAAGGAGATTGTGAGTAACTTTGCATACGGTAGAAGCAAATTCAACATCTTTAACACCAATTAATGCATCCTTCTTCTAAACAATATTGCAAGATTAATAAATGTAAAAAGAAACGAAAAAAATACTTACTGCTTCAATTATCTCAAGATATTCAGCATCACAAAGATAGAGATGGTAATCAGGATAAATCGAACGTGTTAATTGATTATCAAATCTTTTAAAAATATTATAACAAGATAAGCAAGTAAATTCGCCAAATAGATCATCAGCAGAATAAAATTGCTAAAAAATGGATATATATGCATAAGATATAAACACATATGTGAATAACAAAGAACTTACACGACATTTAGGACAAATAACATTATTTTGTTCTAAGATGAATGCAAATTCATCTCGTTGAATTACCCATTCTTGAAGAAGAGCACAAGGAAAGGATGAATGTGGAGGAGCAAGACATTTGATGCAATATTCAATACCACATTCACAAGCAATATCTTTAACATCTGATGTTTCAATTTTAACAGCTTTTTTACAACCATTTTGTTTATTTGGACACCATTTATATAAAGGTTTTGCTGCCATGAAAGCATCGATCATCATTTGTGAAGGTAATGGAACAGTGAGATCGATCTTGTTATTGCTGAGGAATTTATCAAATGAGTCAGTTTCCAAGAACCTATAAAATAAGTTACAATGGGTGACAAATTTATGCTGACACTTTGCTAAAGAAAAGCAGCTTTTTTCCGCTTTTTTTCGCTTTTTTCCGCTTTTTTTTAAAAAAACTTTTTTTAAAATTAATATTTTGACCTTATTTCAATGCGAAATTTTGTTTAAAAAAAGTTACTGTAGC
This sequence comes from Panagrolaimus sp. LJ2400, assembly GCA_024447215.1. Classification (NCBI taxonomy): domain Eukaryota; kingdom Metazoa; phylum Nematoda; class Chromadorea; order Rhabditida; family Panagrolaimidae; genus Panagrolaimus; species Panagrolaimus sp. LJ2400. The sequence continues at coordinate 33,996 of JAMRYA010000043.1, read as the reverse complement.
GATGACTGTAATTTTACCACTTTACCACACATTACTTATTACTAAATGGCAATTTTCTTTACCAAAAATTACTAAAAATGATCCCCAACTACTTTTTAGTAGTTTTTACCACTTTTGCAGAACGAAAAATAAGTTTTAATTAAATAAAACCAAAAAACGCGGAAAAAAGCGAAAAAAAGCTGAAAAGTGTCAGCATAAATTTGTCACCCATTGTAGTTATATATAAATGTTTGTAAATAGATCTGCAGCTGAAAATAACTGTACATTTATATATGGTAGTGATGGTTATACTACCTCTAATGAAACTACATATACACACGTTTACATAAGGATAAACATACTTTACAAGCATACGATCGTAATCCCATTTAAATTCATAAAGCAATTTTTGGCAATCTTGTGGTGAAACATTTTCACTATCAAAAATTTCCATTGATTGATCAACAAGGCTACCAATTTCTTTATCAATGATATCGAAGGTGGAAAGAATCTGCAAAAGATATAAGTTAAAGATGTTGTAAAAGATATTAAAGAATGGCAAACCTTGTATTTTGGAATATCATCTGGTAATTTTACATTATGACGTTTAAATGCTTCTTTGATGGAGAACATGATTCTAAAAAATTAAAGCAAGTAATTATAGTTCAAACACAAACTCTTCTGCAGGGTAAAAACAGTTATTGGAAGGTTGTTTGCATATATTTCTCGCTATTGGAAGACTGCAGAAAGACTGTTGGAATTTTAACGCTCTTGCAACAAGGAGGAGTATAGGCTAACAGTTAGCGAATACTTCCTCACTGTTGGAATATTGAGAAGAGTTTGCCTGAATTAATTACCAAGAATTCACGGAGACAATAAAAAATCATTGAAGAGTAAAAAATAAAAAATGAAGAACGAGCGCTCAAACAAGAAAAAAATAGGGAGCTTCGAAGCAAGAGCAGTTTTTATCGAAGATCAACGCGCGCTCGCGCATGAGAAAGAGAGAGAGAAACTAAGTATTCCCTGAAGGTTGCAGTTGAAAAAAGATTTTCACACGATTTGCTCGACGTTTTTCGCGAGAAAAAAAAACTTCGAAAATTTTTGATGATCATTTTTATGATAGATTTGTATGAAGTAAACAATTTCGCTGCACATCAAGTACAACTTAAAGCCATATTTGTTCCATATAAGATTGTTTTATTAAGATGAAAGAAATCGACATTCTGCCACCTTTGTTTTTTAGAATTATTGATTTGCCCTTTTTTCAACTTTGTTCATTGAAAATAAATCAAAGTTTTTATGCAGCATCAGTTTTGTCAAATTAAAGTTTGTTAGTAGTGTAAGGCAACTCGCCTCGCTTAGATTTTCAACTCGCTTCCAACTCGCCGACTCGTCTCTCCATAATTTTAAACTCGCCATTTTTTAATAAATGTGTTTACACTGCTATTTTTTTACGAATATAGACGCAAATCAACTTTTATCGCTCAAAAGCAACTGGTTAGGTCAATAACATTATAACTTTTTATGTTTAATCTTCATTATAAAACAACTCGCCGAGTCAACTCGGTCACTCGCCTCGCCGATTTGACACGCGAACTCGCCTCGCCGAAATATTGAACTCGCTTTTTAACTCGCCGACTCGCCTCGTACTGATTTTGGACTCGCGGCTCAACTCGCGACTCGCATTTTTGCTCGGCGAGGCGAGTTGCCTTACACTATTTGTTAGTATAACATTGCCGCTATCTTCAAGATGTAACATTGACTCAAATTTCTGAAAGCGCGTGCTCAACAGGGTTGTGCGATATTCATTTTTGTCAATCGAGATATCGATATTCGAGAATCGATATCTGTCTTTTTCAAACCGATATCGATATTCCGATATCCGATATTGTTCTAAAAAAGTCGATATCGATATTTCGATATTCGATATTTCAATTTTTTTAAACCGATATCGATATTTCGATATTTTTTCTCCAAATTTTTGACTTTAAAGGTATTATTTTAATAGATAATGGTTCAAAATCGGCAAATAACTGACAAAATTCATTCAAAATTGGTTTTTTTGCTTGAAAATGATGAAAAACTGGCAAATAAAAATACCAAAATTTTTAAGATAAATTCAATTCCGATATTTCGATATTCGATATTTTTTCTAAAAAAACCGATATCGATATTTCGATATTCGATATGTAAAAAAATAAAGCGATATCGAGATTTCGATATATCGATATCGAAAAAACCGATATCAATATTCGATATTTCGATATATCGCACAACCCTGGTGCTCAATTCAAAGTGGATTTTGTTAATGGATCGAAGTAAGTATTGCAAGTTGAATTTAAATTTGTAAATACACATAAGTTTATTTTAAATTTTATGGAGAAAGTTCTAAATGATACATCGACCAACTAGATATTGTATATATTACTGTATATGTGTCAGCAATTTTCTATGCTGGATATTTAAAATTATGAAAATGCTTCTTGACATATCAGTGAGTATCTTTTTTAACCTTGCTGTCTGCATATATATTATATTGTTTTGTCATATCAATATCGGTATAATCCCTTTTACCCGCTTGCATAGTAGTAAAAATTTATTTAACACATTATCTTGTAAAACAATTAAACAAAAACTAAAATAGATTTTCACAAACGCTGATAAAAATAAAATTAAAATTAAAGTTTATTTGTTTGCGATAATTTAATTTGTTTTATAGCTGGATTTATTAATTTTTTTTGTTGACAACACATTAAAAATAGACAAAAGGAAGAAACATTTATCTTTAATGTTGCTGTATCTCAGTTTGAGAAAACGTTGAAATTTGAATACTTCTAATGCGAAGAAATTGTTTGATTTTATTTCGATACGGTGTTATGATATATATGGCCACAAGTGGGTTAATAACAGATATCCAAGAAAGCATTGAACAACATGCCAATGAAATATAATTATTCTTAATTTCAAATAAACACATAATTGTTAGAATAAAAACTGGTGCATTTCCTGTCAGACAACCTCCTAATGTCTAAAAACAAGGAGATTAATATCAAAAATATGTTTAATTTCTGAACCTGTAATGTTAAAATGCGTTGAAGTTGTTTGTGAAGGTTAATGGTTCGTCCAGACATGGTAAATTTTTTGTTTTCAAATTCTCTTCGAATCCGTAAAATAAATAAAATAATTAAGAAATAGCTTATACATGTTGCGGAACATAATACAGCTGTAGCAATCAGGTAACGATAATTTAGCTAAAATAATAGATGTTACAATATTGCAATACAGTATCCACTTTTTAAGTTCTTTTTTTCAAAAGAATATTTTAAAAAATCAAAGAACTTACAATTGGAATTGAAATAAAAATCGGTCCATTTTTATATTCATTAAGCCAAAAATCTGTCATTAAAGTTTCTCGATTTGGCGAATTTCCAGCAGCCGTAATTGGAAAAACCCAAAGAATAATTAAAAATAGAATTAAAGCATATAATACAATAAAAATATAAATAGCTAATAATTTTTTTATGCTTATTATAGAATTTCTAAAAAAAGATTTGTCTAAAAACGATGACAAACAAAACTGTAAAAACTAATTTACACTACATATTTTAAGCAACTACGATGTGCAAATTTTCAATACACTTACTTGCAAAGTATTTGATATCGAACATAAAATGGAACAGGCATTGCAATAATGCTTAACGTTACAGTAGAACAAAATGCACAAATTGAAATTGCTGAGAATTCATAACTAAAAAATTGATTCCCAACAATTAAATACATTATTCCATTTGAAAAATTAATTTGCTAAAATACAGTATTTGTTATTATTTAACAATACAATTACAGTATCTCACCGGCATGGATATTAAAACATTGATCGAAAGTAGCAAATCCACCACGCTGTTTTGAAGCAAAGTTCGAGTATATTGTTTCATATTTGATTTATTTACAGTGAAAATAAGAAATATTAAAAGTAAATTTAATGAAATTCCACATGTTGTCGCAGCAATTTCATATCCTCTTACGAGCTTCAAAATAAAAGTCATTGTCGAAAAAATATTTTAAAAAAGTTGCTTGTGTTTTTAGAAAAAAAATATGGCTATTTAATACCTTTTTAAACACAAAGTTGATAATCATATTTGTCCATAAAATAAAAAGTAATTGAATTATTTTTATATATTTGCCTATAAGAATTTTTTTAAAATAGTTGTATGCTTTTTTGGCAAAAATAAAAAAAGATTAAAATGATGGTTACATAATACCTTTAAAATGTAGTTTAGCATTGAAATTTCGCTACCAAATAAGTCCTTAAAACAATAACCATGTTAGTCAAATCTAAAAAACAAAAAAAATTTATACCCGTTATCCATTGAATGACAATTGATTCTAAAATCAATGCACATTTTGCAGTGAATGTGCGCATTCTGGTAGGTGTTATCTTCGTTTCCCAAACGCCGAGTGAGCTGTCCCTAGGTTAAAGGCTTCTGCACTAACCATTCGACCATCGGAACAGCCCACGCAGCATGAAACTTTTGCGCTCACATAAAAACTACTTTTTTACTTTTTGTAAGCAGAATACAAAAAGAATGAAAAAAACATTTTGTAAACAATTTGTTTATGGCGCGTTTTAAAAAAAATATGTTTCAAGTAATTTCATTTATCATGGATAAGGTATGAAAATGTTTATTCATGCTAAATGAATATCTTTTTAACCAAACGGGTTAAAAATATATTCATTGGTATGAAAGCAGAAAATTTTGTGTTCATTTTTTATTACCTGGATAAATGATAAATTTACGTTTAAAAATTGTTAATTAAGTTTTCAACCATATTTAATCACTAAAACAAAAAAATATTTTTTCGGCTATCCATTGAATGACTGTTAAGTCTAAAATTAATTCACATTTAGCAGTTAATGCGAGCGTCCAGGGCCGCAGTTAAAAATAAGTGATTTCACTTTTATTTTAGAATGGGGACCATTCCTTTGGTTAAAAGTTTCTGCACTAACCATTCGACCATCGGAACTAGTGTAAGGCAACTCGCCTCGCCGAGCAAAAATGCGAGTCGCGAGTTGACCCGCGAGTCCAAAATCTGGGCGAGGCGAGTTAAAAAGCGAGTTCAATATTTCGGCGAGGCGAGTTCGCGAGTCAAATCGGCAAGGCGAGTGACCGAGTTGACTCGGCGAGTTGTTTTATAATGCAGGTTAAACATAAAAAGTTACACTGTCATGTACCTAAACAATCGCGTTTAAGCCAATAATGTTGATTTGCGTTCTATTTTCGTAAAAAATAGCAAAGTAAAAAATTTATAAAAAATTGGCGAGTTCAAAATTATGGCGAGGCGAGTCGGCGAGTTGGAAGCGAGTTGAAAATCTAAGCGAGACGAGTCCACGAGTTGACTCGCCGAAGCGAGGCGAGTTGCCTTACACTAATCGGAACAGCCCATACAACGGAAAGTCTTTGCGTCCATATGCAATCGACTATTTGGAAAAAAAGGCAGTTGAAAAAAGAAAGTGCAAATATATTTCAGATTTTAACATTGTCTATGATTTATAGGTTTCGATGAATTGTTATTTAATTTATTACTGCACAATATTCGAAATTAATGTTGCTATTAAAAAATACTACAAAAATGCTAGTAATCAAAAAGAAGAGAAGAAATTAAAAAACGATTACAAAATAATCGACATTTTTATAAACATAAATGTGCTAAAACGATTTAATGAGTGCAGTTGATTATTTCTTGTCATAGATTGATTTTGAAATTTTATAGGGAAAAATGTTTCAGTATTGTTTATTATGTCAAAGATATGAAAATGTTTTTGTTTGAAATCAGCAACAAAGGAAAAAAATGGCGCCGCAAAATTAGTATTTTGAAAGTTTCTTTTTTGTTCTAACGTTTTTTTTGTTTCGATGTTCTTTTCTCTTTTCTTTGTGCTGTAATAATGCTTTTTTAAACTGCTAAAACATTTTAACCAGTCTGCTGTTTATATTTCTTTTGTTATACATTTTGGAAGTTTAAAGTTTATTGTTTCACGGCAAATTTTCTCACCCTGTTGACCTGAAAGAATAATGAAAAATAAGAATCGTAAATCAACGATACAAAAACTGTCATCAAAAGAACATCAAATACTCCAAAGCTGCTATCAACCAGTCATCTATGTTTCAAGGATGCCTAAAAATGAGTAAGCCCTTTTCATCCATTGTTTTGCGACAAAAGTTTTATTCATATCTTTTGTGTAAAATCTTTTCTTTTTGCCACAACATTTGTGATTGTAAATATTGGTCATAATTTACAATCAATGATTCATAAATAAACCATTTACGACAGTTTTTTTGATTAGGCAACTTTCACTTTCACTGTTGCTATAAAAATAGAATGAATGCAAATTATTGAGTCTGTCGAAAACAAAAATGGCCAATTGATTTCTTTTTCTGTCGGTGCATTTTTTATATGTTCCTAAAATTTTTATTATTCATTTTTCTATTTCAACTTAACACCTTTTTAATTCTTTTTGTCGGTTTTTTTGTTTTATATAAAAGAGGATCATGCTTTTTTTCCTGATTGTCGACGACATGTCTGTTGAAAAAGTCGTCATTGATCAACCACAACTGCAGCAAAAAGCATCATTTCACTTTTTGTTTTTTGCTGCTTTCCCTTTTCATTTTTTCAGCAAAAAAAGAACGTGGCTATTCTTTGTGTCTCTGTTGTTTTATAGTTTTAAACTAAAAATATATTCATTTTGTCTAAGATATATCTTTTTTAGATTTGAAATGGCTGGAATTGATGAAGAAACTAAGAAGAAGCTTGTTGCAGCTGCTATTGTTGCAATGGATAATGCATATTGTATTTACAGTAAATTTCCAGTTGGTGCTGCACTTTTAACAGAAGATGGAAGTATTATTACGGGAGGTTTGTTGACATTTTTAATGGGGGTTATTTGAGGGGTATTTTGGAGGTGTTAGAGATTATTATTCACAATTAATCACTCAAAGCTGATAACCTCGAAAGTTAAAAGCAGCCGTTTTTGAGATTATTTTAGTTTTACATTCCCAATTGGAATTAATCCAAAAAAATGTATCTTGTCTAGTACTAATTATAGGCCCCGTCAATCCAATATACCTGTAAATTATACATTTATCCAAAATATTTTAGGTAATGTTGAAAATGCATCATATGGTGGAACAATTTGTGCTGAAAGAAGTGCTGTCGTTCGTGCAATTGCAGAAGGCCATCGAAAATTCAAAGGTATCGTTGTTGCAACAAATTCTCTTAAACCTGCTTCACCATGTGGTATTTGTCGACAATTTATGTTTGAATTTGGTGATTTTCCTGTAAGTTGCTTTATTCCATATTGAAATCTCATACTTGTATTATTTCATTTTAGGTTATTCTAATTAGTGGTAAATCAGATGAAGTTACAACCACATCAGTCAAAGATCTACTTCCTGGTGGTTTTGGTCCACAATCGTTAGCCGATTATGCTGCTGAAGGACAAATTCAAAGTGGTAATAGTTAAATATTTTTTGTACGTTTTTTGTAATCGATTACGTTGTTGTTTTTATAAATATTTGTTCGTAGTAAATTATCATATTTGCTGAAAAAGCGTTATCCACTTTTTTATATTTGTTTTATTTATTAAAAAGACGGCTAAGAGTTGACACTTGCTTGGCTTTAATAAAATTAAAAAATCTATTATTTAACTTTTGAAGTATTCGTAGTAAGCTTCGTCATATGAAAAGTTGTTTCCACCAAGAGCGGTCGAATTAAATAGAAATGATTTATATCGACCACCCTATTTTATCTTTTTTTTGAACATTATCACTGTGAAATTAAAAGTGGAAACCAAAAACAGAAACCCTCATAGAGGCATTAAAAGAACATTGACCACTTAAAAGAATTAAATTGAAGCAAAACTCAAAAAGCAGCTGATAACTCATGTTTTTTTGTTTTAAACTTATGCAACTCAATTTTCTGTCGGCCATCACTGCTAATGAAAAGGAAATTTAAAGAGGGCTCAAGATAGAGTTGAAATCAACAACATTTTTTTATAAAAGTTTTGGATTATTAGAGAATATCAAAACCGAAAGTTAAAACAAACCCGAGTAACTGTGGTTCTTGATAATATTTTAATTTCAAATTATTTTGTGTTTATATATATTTGTAAATTTTGTTTATTTTTTCATACATATAAAAACAAGCAAAACCCCGGCTAAAACCGGATTTCGATACAAAAACCAGCAAGTGATAAAATATATTTTCATAAAAAACAGCATAAAAAAAGGCATATCAAAAGAAAGTAAATGTTGAGATATTTATTTTCTGCCAAAAAGTGATGTAAATTTGTTGGTTGTCCAATCAAAGCATCGTCTAAAATTAATTAATTTTCAAATCATTTTTATCGAGAAATAATAAACATACTGAATCATTGATTGTGTATCACATCGTGTAACATTATCAGCGTGTTCTTTGGTTTCAACTGTAACATGAATATCAAAAATTTCAGCAATTTTTGAACCCGTTAATGGCATTGCAAATAAATTTTGACGAATTTTTTGAATTTCAGTCAATGAAATTAGAGCTAAAGGCTTTGTGTTGATAAGTTTGTGACGGATATCTTGATATGATAACAACAGATTAACAGATTGATTTGGTTTTTTACTATCATAATCTTTAACAGATCGAAGCATTTTTTCTTCAGTTTTAATTAAATTTTCTAAATGTTTTTCAAAAATATCAGCTTTCTGTGATACTGCATTTTGGGAAAGAAATGTTGAAAAATTTGCCATTGCAAATAATACATAATCTAATTCCATCTTGTATCCATCAATTAAACCTTGGCATTTTTTAATCATTCTTTTTTTGACTTTTGATGCATCTACTTCATATGCAAGATTATCCTTCAAAATTTTAGTTTCCAAATGCTTTGTTACAATTCTTTGTTCATAAATTAGTCGCTTATGTTCGATTACGTTGCATCCACATTTAAAGCATTTACCGCTCTTACTGAAAGCTGCACAGTTTTCTAAATTTGGATCGTTTACTTGTAACAAATCACTATAATCCAAATAGCAAGGTTTATGACAGATTGTTTTGTAAATTGGTTGAAGATTACCATCAATGGTTTCGTATGTGATACATTTTGAGCTTGTACATACTGTTTGTGGGTTATCCATTTTTCTTGTTTCTAAAGCTCTAATCGGAATTGCAACACGTTTTTGAAGATCTTGAATTGTATTATTGCTTGTTTCTAATTCTTTAATTTGTTCATCAAGTTGTTGCAAATTTTCTTGAATAATTGAGCTGACATCAATGATAGGTTTAACGAGCTGTAAAATCCATGTTCGAGTTTCATTAATCGAAAGTGTTTCGGACGTAGAATGTGGACGTAATCGAGCAGCGTGATTTAATAACCGAATAATTTCATTTGACGAATGTTTCCAGCTGTCGGCATAAGTCTTAAGTTCATGATCACCGAATTTGATTCTGCTAAAATAAGCACAAATAAATCGAAAAGCTTCATTATCCAAACAGAAAGTATTGGAATCATTGATAGCAACTGATAAATTCTCTTTAACTTGAAGTTCTTTGAAATAAGCTTTCAGTGGACCCATGGTATCACCAGGCTTATAGAACGTCCCACGAGCATTTGTGAAAACAAAACAAGCATTGCTTAAAGCACTCTTGCTTAAATTACCAAGTAATTTGCTGATGCAATATTTGAAAGATTGAGTAAGACGAGATTCATTTGCTTTAAACAAAAAACAAATTGCATGAAGCTCTTTGAATGGAGCAACAGCTCGAAGAATTTTTTGAACATTCTCATCATCTTGTTTTGAACCGCGTGTATCATCCATTCCAGGTGTATCAATTATATAAATATCATATTCATTCTTTTCAAATAAATAAGTTTTTGCATTTTGTGTTGCTGATTGTCCTTTATCAGAGAATATTTCATTGTTATGATTACCCAAAAGCACTTCATGGCGTTGATAGTTATCATCAAATAGCGAGAACTTTGTTGGAATTACACATACTGGAGCTTCTGCAGCAATCGCTTGTTCAAGGGTACTGTAGCTAAGATAATTTGCAAATGCATTTATCCATGTTGATTTACCAACACCTGTTTGTCCTAATACCAAAATATTAATAGATTTTCTGTTTCCATGTGTTTGCATTTGATGCAATTTTTGTTGTTGAAGCCAATCATTGTTTTGTTCAGTAACATTTGCAACTTGAGTTTGAACGGCATTTAAGGATAGAGGACATGAGATATGTGAAGGAATGTTTGGAACACTGCTTTTAGAAAGTAGTGTATTTATGTCATTCTGTTGATTCATTTTATTGGCAAGTTCTTCTAGTTCTTGAATCAATTTTTCTTCATCTTCTTTGTTTGATTTTTCTTTTGTTGATACGGTAGCTTTTGTCGAGTATTCTGGTTTGTCACTTTTGATGACCGTTGCTGGAAACTTTGTTACGATGGCGTTATTGTAACCCATTTTTTCATCTGACGGTTGTTTTATTACAAAATTATTTTCAAATGCATTATATCTAACTGAGAATATATGTGTTAGATTTTCTTCATCAGCTTGCTTGTTACGGCTTTCCAAGAGTTTTCGTTGATGAATATTAATTGATTTTGGTTCTTCCACTTTCTTGTAATCATCTGCTTTATCATTTTCTTTAAGAAATGCATATGGCTTTGGTGGTGAAAAATATTTTGTAAAACTCTGAGGGGGTTTCGATGTACCAAAAAGTGAAATTCCATTGCTGATATTATTACTTGTTGCAGAAGAAGTATCATGACAAGATTTTTTATCTTCTTGTTGAGGTAATTTATTTGAACAATTTTTGATAACGGTTTTCTAAAAATGATAATACTTTTTGTAAATAAATAAATTGTATTTAAAAAGTTACCGTATTTTTTGGTAATAAGAAAACATTTTTTTCAAAATTTGACATGAACAGTTCTGCGTCTTCCACGCTCATACCTTGTAATTTTCCATTTAATGATTGTGCAAATAAAACACCTTCTTGTGCCACATCATAAGGAACATTTGCAGCATTGTTATCTTCATTTTCAACAGCTGGTGGAGCATCGAATTCCATGAGTTTAACAGTATTCTGAAAATTATTTTAGCATAATAAAAGCATAGAGAACATCACAAATACTTACTTTTACTTGATTTTCCATTTGGTGAAACTTGAATAATTTCTATAAAATAAAATAAGCATCAAATAAATTCAAACAAAAACATAAAATTAAAGGTATTTAAAAGTTAAAACTTTTCAACAAAAAATAATAACTGCAAATGGATTTTTTACATTTATTCAAATCATAAAATAATAAATAACGAGAAAATAAAAAAAGGTGATAGTACAAATTTTTTTTTGAAGATGAGCAAAAAGCAAAGGACAAAACTGAATCACATGGCATTCAATGCAGTATCAATGTTTGCTGTATTTATTCTTGTTCTTGTTTTTATTCTTTCGGCTTTTCTTTCCTTGCTTGACATTGTCATTTCTGAAAAAGAAAAGGGTTAACGGAGGGTCAACGCTTCAAATGAATTAATTTTTTTTAAACAAAAAGCTCACTTTTCTTTTTTATTTGTTTGAAATTTGTATTTCCCAAATTCAACAGGTTGAATAGGTTTTCGAGGTGGAACATATCGAACTGTGACATGAGCATTATTTTTTGCAATTCCATCTTCAGTTGCTTGGAATAAATTTTTCAAAGTTTTTCCCGTATGGCTAAGCCCAAATAGCTCTGCTTTCATTACATCAATTTCATCAGGGGTAATTCGGCTGCTGGCATTTGCAGTTGGATTTTTTGCTGCTTCAGAAAGCAAAGCTTTTTCTTGTCGATATTCTGCCAAAAGCTTTTTAAGATTATCCAACTTTGAACGATCTCCACCAACTTCAGTACACTTTTCTTCTTCATTGATAGTTTGTTCAACATATTTTTCAAAGGCATCATTGTAAGGCAAAATAGCATTTGCTTGAAGGAAGCTTCCAAAACGAAGTGAAGTTTTAATGATTTTTTGTTGTTCGGCTTTCAATTCATCGATCGTGCTTTCACAATCTTTAATCATTTTTTCTTTAACTTTTGCAGCATCTTCATTCTTTTGGATAAGAGCTTTGGTATTCTTATCTTCAACTTCAATGGTAGCCTTTATTTGATCAAATCGAATATGCATGTGAGTACTCCAGTGACATCCACAAACGTGACAATGTTGACCTGACATTGCTGCACATCCTTGTAAATTTGGTTCAGGAACTTTTTCAACGTCGACATTGTTCAAGTAGCAATGGGCATGACATATTTGTTTGTAAATAACTTGAATTTGCTCTGTATTACCCAGTTTCGAAGTCTCAGTACATTTTTGAGCAGCACAAACTGTTTTTGGATAATCCAAAGGCTTGACTTCAATGCCAATCTGTGTAACTTTGAGCTTCTTTTTTAAATCAGTCAAATTATTAGCTGTATTTTGTAAATCCTTTTTGCGGTCATCAAAAACTTTAATATTTGATTCAATCAGTTCGTTAACATCAGCTAAAGGTTTTGCCAAATGTAAAATAATTGTTCGAGCTTTATTGATTGAAACTGTATCAGCAACATGATGAGGACGTTGACGAGCAGCAAATTCAATGAATCGATGAGTTTCTGCTGCTGATTGTTTCCAGCTACCCGCAAAATTAATAAAATCTTCTTCTGTGAACCGTGCACCATTAAAATGAGCACAAACAAGTCGGAAAGCTTCATTATCGGTACAACATATCTTGTCACTTGCAAGTGAAATTCGAAGGCCACGATCATTTTGAAGTTGTGTAAGGAATTCAGAGAGTGGAGTCATTGTATCACCAGGCTTATAAAAGGTTCCACGAGCATTTGTAAAGAAGAAAATAATGTTATCAACGGCATCTTTATGGAGTTGAAGCAATAATTCACTAATGCAGTAACGGAATGAAAGAGTCATTCGAGCTTCATTTGCTTTGAATAAGAAGCAAATGGCATGAAGATCTTTGTATTGTCCAATAGCATTAAGGATTTTCTTTGTATTTTCTTTATCCTGTTCAACGCCGCGTGTATCCCCGATACCAGGAGTATCAATAATGTTCACAATATATTTGGATGTTTCAAATTGATAAGTTTTAGGTTCTTGAGTTGACGATTGTCCTTGATCAGAGAAGGCTTCGTTTTGATCTTTTTCACCATGTGATGGTTCAAGTTTAACTTCAATTTTATCCTCATTTGTTTCATAAAATGCGAATTTGCTTGCAATTAAGCAAATTGGTTGTGGAGCATTTAATGCATCTTCAAGGGTATCAAATGACATGTAATTTGCAATTCCATTAATCCATGTTGATTTACCAACACCTGTTTCACCAAGCACTAAAATATTCAAAACCTTCTTTGTTCCAACATGTCTTTCAGATTGGGATTTGAAAAGTTGGTTTTCTATTTTAAGAACTTCTGGTTCATCTTCTTCACTTTCATCACTTGAAGATTCTTCTGATTCTGAAGTTTCGATTTCTGTTGGTGGCTCCGTTGTTTCTGGGGCATTTGATGTTGGAGGAGATGTTATGTTGGCAGAATTTGCTGTAAAGTTTTGATACATTTGAAACATTGTCATCATGCACGTTGGGAAAACGATGAAATTAGCACGACAGTTTTTTAAGTAACATAACGCCAAAAATGGTTTTTAACGATTTTCTTTTACTTCTATTAAGTTTATACACAAACAAATGTGCAAATTTAAATTATATTATTAGTCAGTGAAAAAAATGCTATTCAACGGTACCAAAAACATGTAGCTTAAATATCGGCTTTCATGAGTTACTAACTGCACCTAAAACTAAAACCTTAGTTTTGAAGCCGAGGTCTATTGAATCTCTCTGAAACTTTAAGGAAACATTAATCAGGTCCTGAAAATCATATATACGAGCCAGATTTTTAATCCATGCGGCGGAAAAATTTTTTTTGCTAAAATAGTACAAAAATCATTATCTACAGCATCATTATTTAGTTAAACATTGCTAAATATTTTATGAATTAATTTTTGGTGACCTCTACCATTAAATATAGTCCCATGGGAATACACCGGATGAATTTTCACCAGGTTGCCACAAATCTGGAGATGTAGGATCAGCTCAAACTCGAATGTTTTAACAACAAATCATAAAACACTAAAAATGACTCTATTTTACTCAAACAAATCATCCATTGTCAAGGTGAAGATCGAGAATATTCCAGAATGTTAATTTTTATATATTTATACTCCAAAAGCACTTAATAACCACATTTAACTATATTTATGTTAACATATTGCATCACAGAAAAGTCTTAGCACGAAAATATTTTTCGTTGTTTGTGACAAGTTGTTTAACGTTGTATACGTATATTTCTTTAAATTGACGGAAAATCTCTAGTTTTGATGCAAATTATCTGAAATTTATCCTGAATATTCTCACATCATTATATTTGATAGCCCAAGTCATTGGAAGCTGATTTTTAAAAATTCGCTGCTTACAGATCAATAAATGATGCAGTACGCGGTTTTGGCAGACAAATCAGTTTGACCGCATAAATTTAAAATCTGGCTCGTAAATATTTTTTTCAGATCCAGATTGATGTTACTTCCAAGTTTCAGAAAGATTCAATAGGCACCGGCTTCAAAACTAAGGTTTTTCGTATTTTTTTCGTGGTTGACAACTTTGTTTTGCAAAAATTTCAATAAAATTATTTTTGTTGAAAAACATTTTTACGTGTATTAAATAGCCCTTTTCCTATAGATTCTTATAGAAAAAATAGTTTTTGGCCATCAACATTTGTGCGCCCGTGCGCATCGTTTGTCCATCGTTTTCCCAACGTGCATCATGTCATATGGCATTGTTGGATTATAGAGTGATGGCATTTGGTTTTGCATTTGTGGAAAAGTATCTGAAAGTTTTTAGTTGTACAATTTATGTTTATGTGTAATGGTAAAACTTACTACTTTGTTGAAACGGCATTGTTGTGTTTGAAGGATAGCTTTGTGGCATTTGACCCATTGTTGATTCAGAAAAAGGTGAGAATGGTTGTTCAAAAGTTGAATTGGTAGAGTTATTTGAAAAGGCTGGATTAACATGTTGAGGTTGTGGATTTTGCATTAAAAGTGACATTTGTTTCTTAAAAATGTTGTTGTAACTGATGGAAAAAACGAGTTTCAAATAGACTTACTTGCATTTCTGCTAATTGTTGCTTTAAATTTTCTTTTTCTGGATCTTCTGAGCTTCCTTGATTTGTTTCTTTCTAAAAATGATTTTATTAGAATGCATGCGTGAAATACAAAGCTAAACCATAATCATGTTGTAATGTTGTAAATGACATGGTTCAAAATTATAGTTAGCTTTTACGTCAAAGCATTAAACTTACATTTTCATTCTGTTGAAATGCTTTTAAAGAAACATCTTGCAATCCTGCAACAGTAGCCAATTTATGAGCATTCTTGATAGCTTCTTTTTGATCACTTTCAGTTTCAAAACAAACAATAATATCACGTGGTTTTCCTTTCATATCATATTCACCACTACGTGAAACTTTTTTAACATTGCTTGCAGCAGAAGAAGCTTCAATAGCATATAAAATTTGTTGAACTGTACAAAGATCAGCTGCTGCTCGGCTATCTACATTACCAAACGGTTCACGTAAATTTGAAATAATAATTTGTTTTCCATGTTCAGGATTGTAAGTTGTTGGTGTTTCAGTTGTAGCATTTGGTGAAGATGGATCACTTGTAGTAAGAGGGGTATGAACATTCGTCTATAACGGATGTGCTTTTATTTTTAAAAGTGATAAATTGGAAACTTACTTCTTCATCAGAATCAGACTCATTTCCATTCATACCATTGAGGTAAGCGCTTGCAGAATTTAACATCGGATCAGTTGACATTTTGTTAAATGAAAATATTGAAGTTAAAACTACAAAAAAAATTATTTAAACAAATCAATCACATGAAATGAGAGATATTTAACTGTATAAAACAGCATTTAAAATTAATTACGATATAAATAAATGACACATTTGATAAAATTTTTATTGGCAATGATATAAAAATTTCAAACAAGATAAGCAAGGGGGTTAAAAATTTGCAAGAGACCCATGATTTTTGTGAAAATGCTTTGGAAGAAGGATTTTGTGAGAGCTGTGAATTCTATGATTCTTGGTTGGCTTCTGGATTTTCTGAAAATTAATTATTAATTAAATTGTCAATATTGTATTCTAAATACGGGCAAGAAAAATTTTGAACAGCTTAGGGTTATTTTAATAATTTTGCGTGGAACCGCAAAAAAACAACAAATAGGCCATGTTTTTAGGGACTCACGGTTTTCTTTTAGATTTTGAAGATGTTTTACCAGGTAAAATTTCCATAACTTCTTCTTTAGCTGGCACAATTTTGGATATCATTTCAACTACTGCGGGTTCAAATGTTTCAAATAATTTTTTATAGGAATTTGATTCTTTCAATTTTTCACCAATAATTTCATGATTTTCAAGATTCGAAATTATTTCAACGTAATTTTTTAAATCAATTGTTTCCCTGTTTTCATCACAAACATCATCATCTTTGCAATTTGCAACTAACTTTTGTTGTTGATGAATGGCAAGAAGTTTTTGCAGGCTTTCCAATTCGCTTCTATCATCTTCAGGTTTTAAAACTTTTTCAAGTTCATCAATGGAAAGTTCCAAATATTCTTCCATAGCGCTGTTTATAGCAATGATGGAGTTTTGCTGAAGGAATTTAAAGTATGGACGACAAAGAGCAAAAACAGAATCATAGCTTTGTTGGAGCTCCTTGAGATGACATTCATTTTGAAGGATATACTTTGCTTTTGCATCAATTTGTAAATTTATATGCTTGATTTCATCTTCACTGTTCGCTGTAGAAATTTCAGAAGTTGTTTTTCTTTGTGTATACCAAATTTGCATATGTGTTTGCCATGAACATCCACATGTTTGACAGAAACCATTACTACCAAAAGCTGTACATTGACGAAGATTTGGTTCACCGATTTGGCTATGTGTTACAGTTCTTAGAGGACATGGTGAACAACAAATCCTTTTATGAAATGTTACTTGTTTATCTGAATTTGGGATTCGAACAGTTTCGATACAATTTGGTCCACAGCATACTGTAACGGGATAATTTAAAGGAGTTTTTTCAATGGTTTCTGCTTGATATGAATCCTGTTTTTGTTTTTCAGCTAGATTTTTTTTCAAAGCATCAAGCTGTCGCGTTTGATTTTCACAGCCCTTTCTAGTTTGCATTATTTCTTCATTCATTTCTGCCATAATTTTTGTAAGTTGAACAAAAATTTCACGTGCTAAAGTCGTTGATTTTGTTTCAACTACAAAATGTGGAGATAACCCTAAAATAAAAAACCATGAATTAAGACTTTTCAAGAATCGAGAGAAGAAAAAATGGATAGTCTTTTTGAGCAGTACATTACCTGTAGCATATTCAAACAATCGATATGTTTCATTTACGGTATGCTTCCAACTTTTTGAAAAATTTTTAATATGATCTTTTTCAAATTCTGCACCTTTTGAATGCGCATATAGAAGTCGAACAGCTTCATTATCAATACAAAAAGTATTTGCACCAGAAAGATGAATAACATTATCAGATGCATTTTTAACATCATCAAAAAGCTTCTTCAAAACCGTCATTGTGTCACCTGGACGATAAAGAGTATTGCAAGAATTTGTAAACACAACAGAAATATTTGGGATTGAGCTTTTATGCAAATTAACTAGCAACTCTTCAAGGCTGTATCGAAGGGAAAGAGTAAGACGAGGAACATTGGGTTTCAGCAGAATACAAATTCCATGAATTTTCTCCCATTTTGATAAACATTTTAAAACCATTCTCATATTTTCCATGTCGTATTCGATTCCACGAGTGTCACCAATCCCAGGAGTATCAATTAGATTAAAGATAAAAGTATCAGTGATATATTGATATACTTTTGGTTCCTGTGTGCATGATTGTCCTGTTGATGATTCAGCTTCATTTTGATCTCTTTCTCCAATTGTTGGTTTCATATTTACATTCACTTTTTCATATTTTTCTCCAACATATAAATTAAAGTTCATTGGAATTAGGCATATTGGTTTCTTTGCATTGAGAGCATCATCGAAGGTATTAAAAGACATGTAATTTGCGATGCCATTTATCCATGTTGATTTTCCAACTCCTGTTTCACCAATCACAAGAATATTTATTTCTTCTTTAGTGGTGGAGAATTCTGTTGAAGCAAAATTTACAAAGAGATTTGGTGGCTTAACAGTTTTTATCTTTGGCTTCTTTATCTTTTTTGAACTCTAAAAATGGTTTTCATTAAGAGAATGCTGTGAAAACTTTTTGGCTCAAGTTTTGATTAAATTTTTTTCGGTCTCTTTTCTCTATTTTCTGATACAGGTATTTTAAACAAAATAAATGTTTGTTTTTTTATGGATGCGTTAAACAAGCATGTGTGAAAAAGGACTGGGTTCCCATATTTGTAGCCATACAATATATTAATTCTTACCTTTTTTGTGTCTGTTTTCGTTGCTTTTGGTGGTGCGGCAGCATTTATGACATTGGGATTAGGTGGAAGAAATTTTTGAAAATTATTCTAAAAATTAAAAGCTTGGATTAACTTTTTTCTAAAAAAAACTATCGTTTACCGGTTGTAAGGCCATTTGTTTCACAAAAAGTGGAAACTGTTGATGGAATTGTTGAAATTGAGCAAATTTTTCAGCATCAAAATCATTATTTGTAACCATTTTGATTAAACGGCTATACTTATTGATAAAAAAATACACTATTTTATTTTAATAATTTAAATTAATTTTTTATTCAGCGTAAAAGAAATGCTACCATGCACACCCCTTTTCTTTTTCTTAAAACCTGTAAATGAAAGGAATGGCAAACGCAAAGAAAGATAAACCAAAGATAGACAATTTATATGCGCACAAATTATTATTGTGGAAATCATTACAGTGGTTCATGTCAAGTTGTAGATTTAGGCAATAATATATTGATTACAAAAAGCCACATCACTATCTTGTCCTTGCAAACAGTGCCATGAATTTATAAAGAACAAGGTTATACAAAGAATGAGCAATAATTTTAATGCATAACAAACTTTTTTACCTTCCCTGTTTTATGCAGAGAGATTCTTTTGTTTTGGAAGCCAAAATTTAATTTATTTGCTTTTTACAAGGATATCGCGAGATTATTTGTTTACTGCAATGAAATTAACAGCAACCCCATTGAATCTGTTTTTTAAAAGTTGTCAAAACAAGTTTAACTTTTATACAGAATTTATTCACCTGATAAACAATACAATACAAAATGTGAAATATTTCTTTAACAAATAAAATTAAACTTAAAGATTAAAGTGAAGATGAAATTTGCGTGCATTGATGATAATGCCATTGTTATCTTGTCCAACGGTGACCGAATCAGTGTTGCCTTCTGAGTTTACAAGGAGTAAAGGAAGTTTTGATTTAAGGGCAAGGGAAGAAGGAGCAGCCATCAAAGTACATTTAATAGTCAAGACATCATTATGAAGGAGACCATTTTTGGGATTCAAAACGAAATCTCGACTTATAAATTGATCAAAACCCCAGCCTTCTCGACATTCTGACGGAACAGTAACATCACGTTCTAAAAGATGGCTTTTAGTCGAAGTAAAAAAAATTTCACTGTTTTATTTTTGAGGAGGGATAAAACCAGTTCGGGAGGAGGGAATTAAAATTAAGTAAATCTGCTTTTATCTTCCTCCCTCAAAGCTATGGGCATGCAAACATTTAAATTCCTTACTTTTACCATATTTAAATTGACCAGAATTTGTGAGGATTTCAAACAAAATTGTTGCATCATAAGGCACAGGACACCCAATCCACAAATACAGAGATAAATAACCTCGATTCTGATTAACATTTCCATTTGGGCATAAACCAATTCGAGATTTCAAATCGCCGTTGTTTAAAAATTCACTATCAATCCGATATCCGACATTTGAATCCAACCTTGAAAATCCATGAATTTTCCATTCGTAATGCATTGAACAACATGTCGCCATTCTCTGTTGGAACAAATTTGTTCAATATAAAACTAGAGACACGCTCGAATCTCCTTTAAATGCTTAGAAAATAAACAAAATCTTACTAACAAAATGATTTTGCACCTCCTCTTTGTACTTTATCAACATCAACAAAAAATAGTGATGGTGCAATTTTTAATTACAACTTTTTTTAAAAAATAATTGGTCATCCAAAAAGTTTTTTACTCACTTTAAGGGGCTTTTTTTATACAGAAATGATGGTGCAATCTTTTTTACCTTTGTCATTAGGAAAGTTACACTCATTCTATTTGTTTGTTCTTTCATTCAAAAATGATGGTGCAATTTTTTGTGATAAAAATTTTTGGGAGTATTTAAGGCCGTTTAATTACTAGTATTTTTGCAGTTTGTGTTTCACAAATACTTTTTTTTGACATAACTGAATTATTATTATTTTCAGGTTTTGTGATCTGAACAACCATGGGATGGGCTGTTGATGCTAATGCTAATACGAATGTCAAAACTAAAAAATTCTGGACTGGCAGTGGTGACCGAGGTCCAGTTAAGCAGTGCCACAACATGGGTTCTCTCAGTGTTGGCGGAGATAATCATGGCAGCGCTGGTAACAACGATAATAAGAATAGCGGCTAAAATCATCTATATAAAGTTTTTTTTCCATCGTTTATTTGTAATGTAAAAATATTTGAGAGATTGTTGATTTTATTTATTAGCAAGTTATAACAAAATAACATTGTTCACAAATGTTAAATATGATTGCTTTTAAAATTCGCATATAGTAATAAAAATTTTACATCTGATTGTCAAAATATCATTTTCGAGGTAACCGTTATCTTGATCTAAGACAACACTGCGATGTATAAACTGATCAAAACCCCATCCTTGATTACAGTTGTTGGGAACCATGTCATTACGCTCTAAAAAAATAAAAATATGATATTTTAAAAGTTACTTCTGCAAAGAAACCGTGTATTTTATAATACCCATTACCCTAGTTTTACCTTTAATATACATAGATTTGTTTTGATTATTTAAAAGTTCTACAGAAATTCTTGCAGAAATATCTACTGAAGTCCCTATCCACAAATAGACTGATAAAAACCCTTTATTGCTGTCATTGCAACCATTAGGATTAAGACCAAGACGAAATCGAATATCAGGATTATCAGTGCATGGAAAAATGCAGCTGTCCACTCGATTACCAATATCTGTATTTATTTGTGAAAAATTTTCAACTTTCCAAATAAATTCCGTGAAATACTTTGATTCCTAAAAGTTCAAATCAAAAATTTGTGTAGATTTCTTTCGAACCTCATTATAGCGCGATTCCAACGTCTTAACGAGGTCCGATTGTAATTTAAAAATTTGAAACTTGAATCTCAAAAAAGCTGTTAATAGCATTTTCGTCTTCCATCTCTTCATTCATTTCAAAAAACTCTAACGAAGACGGAGGAGGTGTAATATCGGAAACAAAAGTAAATTCAACTTTTGCATAAATTGTCAAGCAACCATTTTTTAATATATTGCTTTCAGGTTTTAAGACTTCTTTTAATTCATAGAATCGAGGAAATCCCCAGCCACGATCTTCATGTGAAGAAACATTTTGTTGACGTTCTAAAAATGGTGAAAATGAAAAAAAGGATGTCATTTTATAAATAAGAGTTGGAGATCAGAAATCAGTTGTCACGAGAGTGACCCGAGGGTTTTCAAGGTTCTTTACTTTAAATTTAAGACTCTTACCTTTCGATATAGTAGTATTATCATTTTTAATCATCTCAAATATAACTCTTGTATTTACAGTTCTCTCGGATCCGACCCATAAATACAAGGATAAATATCCCTCGTTCTCGAGAATATCACCATTTGGACAAAGACCCATTCGAAAACCAATTTCTGGTTTATCTTCGCAATTAAAAAAATCGCTATCAAGACGAAATCCACAATTTTTTAATTGATCTTTAAATTTGTCAATTTTCCATAAATATTTTGCATTATAAACCTAAAAGTTGTTTTTAAATTAGGGATGATGTGTATTCATTATCCCCGACGGGGATTCCCCGTTTTGAATTTAATTTTATATAACTCAATTTCTGAGAAAAATAAGCAAATCTGGACACTTTTTTTTTCAAAAATTTCAAAATCCTTTTTTCAACATAAATTTTTGCTTTTGTCTCTTTTTCTCAGAAATATCAGTTATATTAAAAGTTCTGATTGAAAGCTACCTTTTTGTCATCATCATCATCTAAAATCTTTTGTGAATTGAAGACGACCATGACATCACCAAAACTAAATTCAATGCGACACCGTATAGTCAAAATATCGTCATCTAGTACATTATTCGTGGGATCAAAAATAAAGTCTCTCGATGCAAATAATTGAAAACCCCAACCACGGCCATCATTCGCAGGAACATAAACATTTTGAAGATCTAAAAATGCGTTACGTTTTTTACACCTATAAACGTTAATACTTTTGTTTAAAACTACAGCTCCAGTGGGAGAAAGAAGTTCAAAAGAAATAATTGCATTTATTGATTTATCACATCCAATCCATAAGAATATAGATGTCCATTCATTGCCCAATGATTTATTATTATTTGGACAAAAACCGAGTCGAAATTTAACATTCTTTCTATCAGGACATTCAAAAAATTCGCTATCAATGCGAGCTCCATTTTCTATTCCTGGACAACAAGTTGAAAAATGTTCAATTTTCCACACATACTCTGAGCAATAAGAGCGCTTCTAAAATAATTACATTTTAATTACAGAAAAAAAAATAAAGGCTACCATTTTTTGAATTACATGTATGTTTTAAAGTAATAAAAAGAAAAAGATGTTTCTTTCTTTCTCTCTGAAAAAATGAAACTTTCTTAAAAGAGCAAAAAAAATACATATATCTTATAACAAAACCGAAAGTAAGTTTGGAAACAGGAAAAAACCATAGCTCTTATAATTGTAAAGCAATGTTATATTATAACATAAAATTGAATAAAATTGAACAGTTCAAACACAGTTCATTTTTAGTGCGTTGGAAACAAAAGCTTTTTTTCATTTCTTTTTTTTTCCACCACCTTGCGAGATTGATTGTTTACTGCAATGAACTCAACCTTTAGTCTCTCTTTTTTGATGTTGTCATGACAAGTTTTTTGAAAGAAAAAGATAAGAAGTAAATAGTAAAATATTCTTTTTCTATCAAAACGTAATGTTGCTCATCAGATTTGCAAAAGCATCGGCCAAAGTTGCTTTTATTAAAGCTTACAAATTTATTAAACATAAAATATTAAATAATAGCAGACAGAGTAAATAAAATATAAAAAATATCAAGTATATTTTTGGCATTTAACAACTGTAAATGTTTTAGGACATTAACCACTGTTTTTATTCTGTGAGTTTTCAGCTTTGCCATGATTATCTCCGCCAATATTGAGGCAACCCATGTTGTGGCACTGCTTAACGGGCCCTCGGTCACCACTGCCAGTCCAGAATTTTTTAGTTTTGACATCGGTTTTAGCGTTAACATCAACAGCCCATCCCATGATTTCACAAAATCTGAAAATACTTATTCTCAGTCATTATATCAACAATTCAAAAATGAGAGCATTTACGATATTCAGTTATATCAGTAATAACTCAAAAGAATTTGTGAGATACAATGCCCGTAATCCAACGGCCTTAAATACTCCCAAAAATATTTTATCACAAGAAATTGCACCATCATTTCTGAATGAAGAATCAAGTGTGTGTAACATTCCTGATGACAAATAATCCCTGCAAAAAAAAAGGGAAGTTAAAAAAGATTGCACCATCATTTTTGAATAAAACTGAAAGAAGAAAAAATCCTTTGAAGTAAACAAACTTTTATTTTTTAAAGAAAGAAAAACCTTATTAAAAAAACAGCAATGAAAAATTGTACGATCAGTTACGTCAACACTGACCGTTCGAGCGGTTAATTAAAGATAATGCAAGAAAGTTCCTTTTTTCATGTTTGTAAAATTAATTTATTTTTATTTTTGATTGTCCCATTATTTTTAAAGCACTTCGAAATGATCTAATGTCAGTCACACAAGATACTGATGATTCATTCTTTTCTTTTCAATTTTTCCTTTGTTGTTCTTTTTTTTCTGTTCATTTTATAACAAAATTTTTGTTGCACCATCATTTTGTGTTTACTTACTGAAAAATAAATAAAACAAAGCGTACCCATCTCTTACTTGTTAGTTAGTTCCTTCTTTTTTCAAAAAAAAGTCACAAAGTTTTTTCATTTTTTTCAATCCTAAAAAACAAATGACAGTTGGACAAACTTCTTTGAAGAAAAAAGGAGAACCAAAAGTATTTTCATGGGCAACATTTCCTGATGGGGATTTGATTGAATATTTTGAATGCAAAATCAACGAAGGCGGTTATTGGTATTGGCGAGAAGATTTAACAGAAATACCGGAAATTTCTCAAGCATGGTTGACGTCATCCCATTTTGTAAGAAATGAAAGTATTGTTAATTTGTCGGTTTCATTTCTAGTATCGGTGACACGCAATGATAAAGGTTAGTTATTAGGGGCTTTCAGATCTTAGGACAGCTGAAAATTCAAAGTCAGAAGTCCTTTCTTTCCTTAAGACAATTATTTGTGACTCTAAAATTTGAATGACTACAGTATTAAAAATTTAGATACGAGTGATTTGACAAAACGAATATATGAAGCCTTAGAAAATCAAGGTCCAACTCGAAATCCAACTTTCAATCGAAAACATTCGGGCTTATTAAATTCAATAATCGCAAAACGAGTATCTGCAATGTCAAGATCAAATGTAAAATGGTTAACAAAAAATATGTTTACTTTTCGAGTAAGAATTTTTGTTTTTGTATAGCCCACAGTCACTGTCGTCTAGGTACATAAACGTACAGATCATCGACCTGAGAATCACAGTAAGGGTCAACAATTTTGTGATTTTATTATTATTTATGACTCTAAAATTTGAATGACTACAGTATCGAAAATTTAGATAGTAAGGGTCAACAATTTTTTGTAACTGGAGGCCATCAACAATAAAAATTTTAACCAAGTGAAAAAGTATTGTTTTAGATTCCAGTAATCAATTTTGAATACGATGTTAAAAACAATACAGAAGAAGAGCTTCTTCAAAATAAAATTATAAATTATTTCAATGCTCTCAGAAAGGTTAATTAAT
The DNA here is from genome assembly GCA_024447215.1 of Panagrolaimus sp. LJ2400. Lineage (NCBI taxonomy): Eukaryota > Metazoa > Nematoda > Chromadorea > Rhabditida > Panagrolaimidae > Panagrolaimus > Panagrolaimus sp. LJ2400. Next base: position 8,721 of record JAMRYA010000043.1, on the reverse strand, counting down.
AATTTTTTATGAGATATTTTGTAAAGAAAAAGGTTTTAGCGAACAGCTAATCAAAGTCGTATAACACTTTTCAAAATGTATTCCATGGAATGGGTAAATTGGATATTATTTGCTGTAACAATAAATGCAATTTTTGAACAAATTTATTACAATAAATTGTACAAAGCGTTGAATAAACTCCCAAAAGAAATGGCGGATAATTTGGTCAATAATTCACCGGGTTGTTTACAAGTTGGGTTTTAAATATTTTATAAAATTTAAAAATAATATGTGACTGTTTAGATGCTTGTAAAAATGTGGAAACATTTTTGGTTTAAAGAACTCCATTTTGGACTTATTGTTCGTGAATTTATCGATGACAATTATGGTATTGACACTTTTCAAGAATATCCAGAAATCGTCCGTTCTTACGGTAAACATAGGGGATTTATTTTTATTGCTTATGAGAAGATCAATTTTTTTACAAATCTTTTGCTGTTAAAATTTTGACTTTATCAAGCAAATTTAAAACGGAACTTATAGATATCCTTGGATATTGTCGCGGGAAAGCAGACTTTGATCCAGAATTTTGTGTCATGGATCCCACAAAAAATGAAATCAAAAACTTTTTGATTTATCATGTACAAAATTTTCCAAAAGTAAGTTCTTTTAATTGCAATTGCAACATAAAATTAGAAAATAACTTCTTTATCCGATATACATTTTTTAGGTTCCTCGAAATTATGCTCTTAAACAATTTCTTGCTAATGTTTGTGCCATGACTTTTTTCAACGAAGATCAGACAATCCAAGAAATTCAATCAACGTACGGTAGCAAAGTGTGCAAAAAGTGCAGTGAAAACAAAAAAATATTAACCCGCAAAATGCAAATTAAAGCAGCTGACAAAAGACGACGACAAAAAAGACAAGAAAAAAAAGAGGTGTTGCCGGAATTGATCAAAAGAAATGAATTTTTACTCAATGAAGAAAGATCCTTGATTCATGAAATAAACAAAGCAAAAAATGAACTCCAAATTATTAATTCAGCTTATTCTATTTTAAATGTATAGCAAAAATCTTTACTAATAAAGTTTATTATAAGTGTAAAATATGAAAACGAACAAAATAATGCTCATATTTTTGATATTCTGAAATAAAAAATTGAAAATTAAACGTAGTTTATTGTAAATAGTTAGGATAGATGATATCAACCGCTGTTTTGGTTATCCTTGTTGTCAGCTTTGCCATGATTATCTCCGCCAATATTGAGGCAACCCATGTTGTGGCACTGCTTTACGGGGCCTCGGTCACCACTGCCAGTCCAGAATTTTTTAGTTTTGACATTCGTATTAGCACCAACATCAACAGCCCATCCCATGGTTTATTGGATCACAGAATCTGAAAATAATAATATTCAGTTATATCAAGAAAGTATTTGTGAAAAACAAACCGTAAAAAAATGAGTGAAAAATGCCCGTAATCCAGCGGCCTTAAATACTCTCAAAATCATTTTATCACAAAAAATTGCACCATCATTTTTGAAAGAAAAAACAAGTTGAATGTGTGTGTAATTTTCCTAATGACGACTGAAAGGTAAAAAAGATAGCACCATCATTTTTTTACGCAAAAAAAAGCATCCTTAAAGTAAGTAAACAAAGGATGAACAATCATTTTTTTGAAAAAAAGTTGTAACTAAAAATTGCACCATCACAATTTTTCGTTGATGTTGATAAAGTACAGAGAGGAGGTGCAAAATCATTGAAATATTTTGTTAGTAAAATTATGTTTATTCTTTAAGTATTTAAAGGATTCGAGCTTAAAGTGTTTTTACTTTTTTTATTGAATAAATTTATTCCAGCTACATTAGAGAATGGCGACATGTTGTTCAATGCATTACGAATGGAAAATTCATGGATTTTCAAGGTTGGATTCAACTGTCGGATATCGCATTGACAGTGAATTTTTAAATAATGGAGATTTGAAATCTCGAATTGGTTTATGCCCAAATGGAAATGTTGGTCAGAATCGAGGTTATTTATCTCTGTATTTGTGGATTGGGTGTCCTGTGCCTTATGATGCAACAATTTTGTTTGAAATCCTCACAAATTCTGGTCAATTTAAATATGGTAAAAGTAAGAAATTTAACTGTTTGTATGTCTTTAGCTAGGAGGGTGGAACTGGGGATGACTTGAAATGAAGAAAACATAAGATTTATTTTTTAAGCTTTTTTGGAGTTAAAAATTTTTTAACTTTCCCACAAAATAAAATCGTGAATCTTTCTTTAACTTAAGCTTTAAATCGCTTTTTAGAACGTGATGTTACTGTTCCTTCTGAATGTCGAGAAGGCTGGGGTTTTGATCAATTTATATCTCGAGATTTTGTTTTGAATCTCAAGAATGGTCTCCTTGATAATGATGTCTTAACTATTAAATGTACTTTGATGGCTGCTCCAACTTCACTTTCCCTTAAATCAAAACTTCCTTCACTCCTAGTGAACTCAGAAGGCAACACTGATTCTGTCACCATTGGACGAGATAACAATGGAATCATCATCAATGCACGCGAATTTCATCTTCATTTTAATCTTTAATTAAAATTTTATTTGTTTGAGTAATGTTTCACATTTTATACGATTTAATGGTTATCAGTTTAATAAAATCTGTATAATAAAATTTACAAAAACTTTCCTTCATAAAACTTGTTAAGACAAATTTTAAAAAAAAGAGACAGACTAAAGATTGAACGGGGCTGCTGTTAGTTTCATTGCAGTAAACAAACAATCTCGGGAGATTCTGGTAGAAAGCAACGAAAAAAGTGTTTGCTTCAAAAGCACTAAAAATGAACTGCTTTTGAGCTGTTCAATTTTAAGTTAGCTTTAATAGCGTTTTTAAAAGGAATTATTTTTAAAGGTTTTAATACAAATGTTTTATTTTGTTGTCGACTTCTCTTTCCCCTAAAATTGCCTAACGAATTTTCTAAATTATGTATGAACTGAATTCCAAAATTTTAATTTTTCCTTCTTTTGCAAAATTAAAAAAAAGAAAAATACATTTTTTTTGTTTTTTTTCAAAAATTTCTCAATCTTACAATCTTTTATTTTTTTAAAACAAAGAACTAGAAGCAATTAAAAGTTCTGAATTTATAAAATGAAAATTACAACAGAATAATATATTTTTTTACGAAATAATGAAAATTTTATCAGATCAGTATTTGCCGTAATGGACATCATCAAAATTATCACCTTGTTTGTGATATCCTCCAATGTTACCATATTTGTCAGGTTTTTGAGAGGAATTTTCGGAAGGTCGTTTATTCTTTTGGCCACTCATGGTGATTGTGCCATAATTATTTCCACCGATATGAACCCCTCCAATGTTGTGATGGCTTTTTACTTGTTTGCAAAAGTTGTCATCATCTTCTTGTTTCTTCTTGCTTTCTTCTTCTGCTGCTTGATGAAATCCGGTGTTTTTGTTGCTGTCTGCAGTCGAGCTGAAGGCATTGCTGGTTTTGCCTGAAAAGTTTATGATACTTCTTATTCCAAAATTCTTTAAATTAGCAGCTTTACCTTTTGGTGAAGTTGTTGTCTTTTCCTGGTTGTCTCGATCATTCACAACACCGTAATCACGTCCGCCAATATGAACGCCATCAACATGATGATGGCTATCACGAACATCGTCAGAGGATTTTTTTGCATTACTTCGACTTGATGAAAACATGATTGCTGCTGCTTAAGATTAATAAAAATAATATAAGTTTCAGCAGTAGACGGAATGAATTTTTTATTAATGGAAACTCAAAACAATATATACCTTTTTTTCTTTGATGGATAACTCCTCCTTCCACTACAACAACCTAAGCGTCACAATTGATGGTGCAATCTTTTTTTCATCTTTTCTTTTTCTCTTTCTCTAGAGTTTGTCATCCATTTTATTTACCCTTTCTTTACTCGTTTTCTTTCTTTTCTTCTTGTTCTTTAAAATGATGGTGCAATTTTTTTTGACAAAAAAGACAGTATTTTTGGAAAAAAAAGCGTATCGGTTTTTCTTATGTAAAATATTTTTCTTAAAAAATAGTCGGAGAGCGCATATAAATTTATCAGTAATATACGCTAAAGGAGTTTTAAACGTTTTTTGTACCTTTGTTCGGTTTTTTATAAAAGTATATATTAATAGATTTTATTTCTTTCCAGTAAATTTAACCATTTCTAATTTATCTAATCGCGATGCCTTAAAGACAATTTTTTTCAATAATAAATTATAATAATCTTTTATTTAATTTGGGCAGTTACAAAGTAATTTTCTGGTTTTTCAGAATAGACAAAATCATGGAATGGACTGTTGATGTAATCAAGACAGAAAGTAATGCCACAGCCAAAAAAGTTTTTGTTGTCTCTGACATTAGAGGCCCTGTAAATCAATGTTACAATGTCGGTGGCGTTAACGTTGGGGGTGACAATCATGGTCAAATATACAACATGAATAATAAGAATAAACTCTAAAATTATTATTTGTTAAATATTTTTTTTATCAAGAAATTTAATTTTTTGTGTTGTTTTTACACATTTTTTAAACTATATAAACAATTTATGATAAAACTTTTGCATTTTGGCATTACAATTTTCAACAGACTTTTTATGAAATGTTTCTTGATTATCAGTGCCTGGAATTCCAACAGTTTCAATACAATTTAAACCACAGCATTAACCGGTTAATTTAAAGCAGTTTTCTCAATAGTTTCTGCTTGATATGAATCTTGTTTTTGTTTTTCAGCTTGATTTTTTTTCAAAGCATCAAGTTGTCGCGTTTGATTTTCACAGCCTTTTTTAGTTTGCACAATTAGTGCCCATAAATGCAGTTATAATGTTCTTAACTTTCACAGCAACAAGAAATGCAAAACTTCTGTTTTATTGAACTTTAAAAACGAATTACAGTTTTCCTTGCAAAAAAAATGTTAAAATAGATCGACAAAACTTTTTTCGGTATTATTTTTTCATAAAATTACCTTTGTAGAATTCAACATATAAAATACAAAGCTCTTTTTTAATGCGTGTTTAAAGAGTCTTATCGGTTTGAAAGATTAACGTTTTCCTATTTTTATCGCAGCTTTAAACTTGTCGTTAATTCGACAAAAAAATAGAGCATTAAACGTTGTAAACACTTGAGAAGAAAAGTTATCACAATGATTCTTATTTTTGTTTTAGTTTTTGGCACAATTATTACGGCTTCTGCAAACAGCTGCAACAAAGAAAGTCTTCAGGCAAGTTGTATTTTTTTTATAAAGTTAAACTATTAACAAATGCTGTTACCTCAAAAAAATTTGCCACGAAAAAATTTGTCTTTTGTCATATAAAAGCCACCCAAAAAACATGCCAAAATTATGAATATTTTCAGATCCTCGAAAAATGCTACAGAAAACTTTTCCTTAGTCAACTAAATTTTTCATATCCATATTTGGCACCCTATTTTGTTCAGGAATTAAAACAGGACTGGATTACCGCGGATGGTGTTATTAAAAGATGTAAACGAGAAGCAACATTTCAAGATTGTCTCAGAAATAAAACAATCATGGACGTCATCACGGACTGTGTGAACTTCGAAAGTTATTTGGGATTAACTTTTGTAGGAAATGTTTCGATATGGGCAAGGCAATACGTCACAAGCTTTTTCGAAATCGATTATGTTTGCAAAAATGGATATAAAAGTAAGATATAAGGAAAACAGGGATGAAAATTTGTTTTTACAACAAATTTTGATAATTTTTAGCAATGGTATATTTTAACGACTGCATCAATAATATTCCTGTATTATGCAAAAATTATAATAATTCCAGTGGTTGCCAAAATGACTATTTTAAGTGCATGAAGGAAAACACTGAAGAACAATGCGGGGCTGCAGCTGGGTGCTCTGCTTATAAAGATGCAACCATTAGTGTTTGCTATGAATACGATATAGAATCCACATCAACAATTCCATCAACAACAACAATTGAAGATAATTCCACAATAAACATTGTTGTTGTCACTCGATCTAAGACATATTCCACATTATTGCTAACTCATACAACCTCTTCTACACCTCGTCCCTCTAATATTATCTCGCCAACATTTCTTCCTGCAAACACTTCGACAACAACAATGGAATCAACGACATCTTTTGAAAATAGCGCAACAATGAAAAGCTGGTCAATTGTAACAGTAACTTTTTGGATCGGAATTTTGCATCTGATTTAAAACTACTAATTTCTGCTAAAGTATTTATGTCTAAAATTTTTGTTAATAGCATTATGCAACGTCAATACTGTCTTACATTGTTTATATTTAATTCGTCTTTACAATAATACTTTTGCTTGTAGCTTTAAAGAACGTTTTATATTTGCGTAAAAGTATTTATTTTATTATAGCACTAGAGGCAACCCGCCCCTCCGGGGCGGGTTTTGAGGCTCGATGTTATTGTTATTGATAAAGCTAATTGTAAGAGTACAATAATTATTATCTTTTGTCATCACAACTATGGCACGTATCAGGTCCTAATCCTTTTTCCAGTTCCCCCAAAAACCCCTCAAAGGGTGCCAGAATCTTTTACTTTCAGCTCTCTAATACATCCCCTATAATCTCTTTCTTTTTCCTATAAATTCATAATCAGACCCTTAAGTAGTTATAGAACATTTATTTTCAGCTAAACTGCGTATCCTTTCTTAATTTCCTTTCAAAACATTAAAAACCTAAAAAGGATCCTTCAATAGTTCCTGTGTAAGATTCATTATTTGTTTTTTCAATTATCCGATTTAACATCTATAATTATATCGAACGCATTTCAACAGATCTTATGTCAAGTTATCAAAAAAAATTATCCAAAAACTTTAGCCATTTTCTCCTGAAATAAACAAAAATAGCTAAAATATCAGGTCGTTCCAAAAGTTTTGTCCGTTGGTTTTTCGTCTGGCAATTGTGACTGGAGAGTCCAAAAAATCTGAAATTTTGCATGGAGGTAGCCATGGGTCTTGGTCAAAGGGTGGTATATCGGTTTTTGGGGTATCTGGAATTTTCATGGAATTCTGAGGGATTTTCGTGTCGAAACCACGATTTTTGAGGTTTTTCGTGGAACGAGCTCTATAAAATGAGAATTTGAAGCTTAAATGAGCCGATATGGCCTGTGAGGGTAGCCAAGACACTGCCCTAACTGAATTTATAAGTTTTGGAATTTTCACGAACCTTCTAGAAGCTTCCCGAATTTTTAAACAGCGGTTACCGTAAGTTAATGGGATTTTGCGTATTTTGAGGTAAATTTTATTAAAAATTATTAGAAATTGGGTCAGAAATGCTTAAAAAGTATAATTTAATCATTTTTCCGTCGAGTGGTATCATTTGGGGTCTTTGCAAGTTATTTAAAATGATTTTATACCGTCATGAAAGGGGTACTGTAGACCTTCTGCTTCTGAAGCTCCTAAATAACGTAAAACTTATTTTTTTACAAAATCCTTTCAAAGGGAATGTCTACACATCCCCAGGCATCGTTTCCGATCAAAATCTCAAAAAAAAATTTTTTCTACTTTTTTGGCATTTTCACGTGGTCCCCCCTGTCAAAAACACAAAAAAAGTCGAAAAATTTTTTTTTGAGATTTTGATCGGAAACGATGCCTGGGGATGTGCAGACATTCCCTTTGAAAGGATTTTGCAAAAAAATAAGTTTTACGTTATTTAGGAGCTTCAGAAGCAGAAGGTCTACAGTACCCCTTTCATGACGGTATAAAATCATTTTAAATAACTTGCAAAGACCCCAAATGATACCACTCGACGGAAAAATGATTAAATTATACTTTTTAAGCATTTCTGACCCAATTTCTAATAATTTTTAATAAAATTTACCTCAAAATACGCAAAATCCCATTAACTTACGGTAACCGCTGTTTAAAAATTCGGGAAGCTTCTAGAAGGTTCGTGAAAATTCCAAAACTTATAAATTCAGTTAGGGCAGTGTCTTGGCTACCCTCACAGGCCATATCGGCTCATTTAAGCTTCAAATTCTCATTTTATAGAGCTCGTTCCACGAAAAACCTCAAAAATCGTGGTTTCGACACGAAAATCCCTCAGAATTCCATGAAAATTCCAGATACCCCAAAAACCGATATACCACCCTTTGACCAAGACCCATGGCTACCTCCATGCAAAATTTCAGATTTTTTGGACTCTCCAGTCACAATTGCCAGACGAAAAACCAACGGACAAAACTTTTGGAACGACCTGATATAATAATATCCATTTTCAAGATATTTTTAAATTATTCTGCAATCCATTTTCAACATTTATATAAAGCCCAAAAAAGTTCCTAATAGGTGCCTATATCCTACAACCACACATTCACTTAAACTTTAGCCCACTTAAAAATTCAGATCTGTTTCGTTCATTTTTCAGCAATATTCTTGAAAGCTTTTCTATTTTATGCAAATTTCTTCTTTGCATTTTTTTTTGTGATTGTGAATGAATAATAAAATGCGACGGAAAGCGGAAAACGTTACATTCTCCTTTTAGTTGGAGGATCTGAAAACTAAACTAAAGAAAAAGTTAAAATTAATCAAAATTTAACAACAAAAATAAAAATCTATTTTTGAAATACAATTTATATAAACTTTTGCAAAGTTTTAACAACCCCTCATAACACAAAGATTATGAAATAATTAATTGTAGCCTGTTCTTGTGTTAAAAATGTGTGTTCTTTTTTGGGTTAAAACTATTTGTTTTAAAAAA